>VNKC01000086.1:0-53598 GCA_008042775.1 Drosophila pectinifera
AAAATTTTTTTTCCGGCTTTTTTCAATATTTTAATCTTAAGTAATTAAGATTTTAACAGCGAATTGGAATATGTACGACATTTGGCTGTCATTCCATTTTTGGCCATAATATGCTCTCCAGAAGACATCATATATACAAATTTTTGGTCTTTAAATCGGTAGTTTTATACCCTAATTTATTAAAAAAATCAGAGTTAAGAAATAAATCATTGCTTAATTAAATAAGATTTTAGTGGCGAATCGAAAGATATGCGTAACTTGGCTGTCAACCCATTTTTGGCCATAATATGCTCTCCAGAAGACATAATATATAAGAATTTTTGGGTCCTTAAATCGGTAGTTTTTTACCCTAATTTATTAAACAAATCAGAGTTAAGAAAAAAATCATTGCTTAATTAAATAAGATTTTAGTGGCGAATCGAAAGATATGCGGCATTTGGCCGTCAACCCATTTTTGACCATAATATGCTCTCCAGAAGACATCATATATACGAATTTTTGGTCCTTAAGTCTGTAGTTTTTTATGTCCTAATTTTTAGGAAAAATTAATGTTAAAAATATTCATAACTCAGCCAAAACAGCATTTAATTCAGTTCGGAAAGCAGTTCTATGTTAGTTTTTATTTGGTTAATTAATCTGCACATCAATTTTAGAAATTTGACAAAATTAATTTTTTGCCAATTTTTGACAATTTTAATGATGTAACCCCTTATCAAATTTTCAAAAATTGGCCAAAATTTTTTTTCCGGCTTTTTTCAATATCTTATTCTTAAATAATTATGAGTTTAACGCCGAATCGGAATATGTACGACATTTGGCTGTCATTCCATTTTTGGCCATAATATGCTCTCCAGAAGACATCATATATACGAATTTTTGGGTCCTTAAGTCGGTATTTTTTACCCTAATTCATTGTCAAATCAGAGTTAAGAAAAAAATCATTGCGTAATTAAATAAGAGTTTAGTGGCGAATCGAAAGATATGCGGCATTTGGCTGTCATTTCATTTTTGGCCATAATATACTCTCAAGAAGCCCTCAAGTCGCAGATCATAAATTGTGGCGGAAAAACGAGTATCACATGTGGGTCTATCAATCTTGATATTATTTCAAATAATTTTATTTTTTAAGTAAACTAAAAACCTTAACTTCACCTACATGCATCTCAAATTGTATGTATATTTTGAACACAATTAAAGTTTTTATACAGCGTAGTAAAGAATACCAAGATTTTTCCTAGTTGAAATAAAGAACTTAAACTGCTATATAGGGTCTACATATTTATAATGTTAATTAAAATTAATATTAAGTTGAGTTAAGATCATAAAAATACTTGAAATCTATTCTGTCTAACCACAAGGCTTAAAATCTAAGGAATAGTTTTTATATATAGTTCCCAACTTTAGGTTTTGAAAAAACATTAAACTTTTTAGCCTTGCATTTAAATAAAGTATGTATTCTTCAATTCAATTAAATTAATCTGAGTTTTTAGTAATTAAAACTCTTTCCCTTGGTTTTTTCCAAAGTAAAGGCAAATTTTTCGGAGTGCATATTTTTTGGGGGTGGCCCGAAGCAATTATAACAAAAAAGAACCATTTAAACAGATGCATGTAATCTTGCGGTTTTTCTCAAACCATTTCTGTCCATTTATATATTTTTTTTTAATTTTCGTGTTTTGTTCAATACTTTTCTCACCTTTTCCCAGGCGGAAGTTATCTTCGAGCGTTTTTTGTGAAGGGGCGTTTACCACATTATTAGCTGCAATTATAAATTTGAACATTTTATTGATGGATACCTCGTATATGAATTGTATAGAGAAATAAATGCGGTTTGAGTTAAAGAAAAAAGGTTAAAAATAACCACAATTAAGGGCCATTTATGTCAAATTTATGATATGGAAGTAAATGCTTTGAACACGTTTGTTTTATGGGGTAGAAATTGATCACAGAAATTGCTAACCATTTATTCAGAATATTCTTACTGGAAGTGTTTGTTAATAAGTATTATTTGTGAAGTATTCTTCTAGAAAGCCAGCTTCAAGTTCCTTAAACTGAAATCAATTTTTCCATTGCCATGCGGTGACATTAAGACAAAGGTAAATCCTCGTTGGACTGCGTACAAGGCTTTTAATGGCCCAAAAAGTGCTTAGGATGGGAGAGATTCATCTGTGATACGTGTTCCAGCTCCCTTAATCGCCTCGAAAACGACAGCACTGTGTGTTCTGTGTCCTATGCCACTGTATATCCTTGGCTAGTCCCTGCGACATTCATAGTCTGACCAACGAACAGCAATTAAACCGGATTAAAAAGGCAGCAAACTGATTTATGAGCCAAGGAACTCAAATAACGACAATACGACCACTGACCAGGCCCAGGGCCCCCGCCACCGGCAGCGCCTCTACTATGACCACTAACCTCCGGAGAAGTGCCTGCAAGTGGTTTCAGTATCCCGATCCGTATCCGTATCCGGATCCGGGCCGTACTCCTATTCGGCTTCGGCTTGGACCCGCCTCAGTCAGAATTGAAATAATTGCGCAGCGAAGCAATTTAGAAGAATCACTTGCCATTTTCCAGTGCGTTCCCATGTTTCCCTCTTCTAATTGAAAAGTCACTCGATTGGGAATAGATTCTGGGTGTACTGTGTGTAAATGATTGCAATAAATTAATAAATAAATAAAATATTAAGGTGATTTTACAAAATATATAAAGAAAAGAAATTAACCTTTACTATGCTGACTCATGAAGAGAGAAAACTTCTTAAAAGGACTCATGATTATCTTTAGTAATTAAATATATATTTTGTTGTTATTTGAAATTAAATTAAGTTGTAAAAAAACCAATTAAAAACCGATTTTTTTTATAAAATTAATACCCCTGCTATATCCTTATTACACGGTATAAATATTGGGAAACTCGTCGCAGCAGACCGATTTGGCGATGGCAAAAAGAAAACTCTGTCACTGCTGCTCGGCTCCAGTGGCTGTGCCTGTGGCTGTGACTGGCTATTGTTGCTATTGCTGCTATTGTTGCTACTGCAATTTGGCGCATAGATCTGGCCAAGCAGAGTCGTTCATGTATCCGGAATTTATAACCGCATATAGTGCACATAAATCCAGCAACGGCCAGCAGCAGCAGTAGCAACAACAAATCGAACTTTATGTGCTGCAATGCCAATGGCTGCAAACACTCAGAAAAAAGAGAGCTGAAGCTCAGGGAAACTACAAATATTTTTAATAATTAATTTTAAAGAAAGAACTATTTGAAGACTTTATTGTAGTTTTTAATAAAAGAATCATAGAGGTTTTCTTATTTTATTAAGACGAGTCTTGAAGTTTTTAGGGAATATTTTATACTCCTTACAATTCATTGACTAGTCATGACTTAAAAATTTAAATATGCATTTTTTTTGTACTGTGCACATCCTGTAACGCCCCCAAAAACCGTGGGGGCTTTTCGGTGGGACTGTCGCCAAAGCTATTGCCACTGTTAGAAATTGCTGGCTGAGATTCGAATTGGAATTGGTTTCGGGGTCTAAAGGGCGAGGATTGCTGTGTGTACAACGCTTATAATTGCTTGTTGCTGTTGCTGTTGCTCCTCCCGCTGCTCCTGCTCCTCCTGGTGCTCCTGCTGCTCCTACTGGTGGACACCACGCATCTCTATCTGCGACACCAGGGGCCCACTGCCTCCCACTCACTCGCAGTTGTAAAATGTAAAATTCCAAATAAATGGCCACGATGTTGCCGCCGTGCTGTTGGCTGGTGTTGCTGCTGCTACTGCTGTTGCTGCTGCTGCTGCTGTTGCTGCGTTGCTGCTGCTGCTGCTGCCACTTAAGCGCCTCGCTGCCGCCTCCACCATGTGTGTTATGGCCTAAAGTAAATCTTCATTAGATTTGCCAGAGTAACCGAAAGGCTGATGCTGCTGCTGCTGCTGCTGCCTGCAATGGCCACACAGCCATAAAAAGCAGCGCAACTGGACATGAGTATTTATGGCCCCTTTTGTTGTCATTTTAATTGATTTCAATTTTTGTGCATTGAGCAGCTCCTGGCAGAGATAAGGATGAGTTGCAAGACCCAGAGAGAATCCCTCTTCAATTGCATATACGTACATGCCGGCTGCCTTTTATTTATTGATTAGTTTATGCTGCTAATTTATGGCCCTGAGCCGGAACCGTAAATATTAGCCAAAGAATATAAGCTACGGTGCTTAAAACTCTAATTTATTTTACATTTTATTGATTTTACAATGGGTTTTAACTGGGAAGTGCTTAATTCTTTGTTGGATAAATTAATTAAGATTTTTTATAACCTTAAGAATTTTTGTGTATAGAAACTGGGAATATAAATATATATATACAAATATATAATACGAAAAATCTACCGAAAAAGACCTAACTATTAAACTTAAATTAAACAGATAGATATAGACAGTTTTTCAATTTTAAGGTATTTTTAAGAATAAAAATTACAAAATACAAATATAAGATATATACAATGTAATATGTTGGCCATTAAGCTCAGCTTAAGGTAAAAATCAAGTGCCTTGATAGTCTGTTATTTCGAAAGCCAATTAAAGCCATAAAAAATGGATTGATTATCTGTATAATTTCACAAATATTCCTAGCATTTAATTCAAATCACAAATCCCAAAAATGATCCATAAACTTTCAACATTCCAACCCTTGTCCATCTCGTGTTAATCAATTTGGGACCAAGCCCAACCCGTTGTCCTTGCAAAGTTTCCCCAAATTGAATTCAACTCACAAAACTCAAATTAAATGGAATGTGACTCGAGTGACCGACGAGTTCAACGTTCAAACCGCTCCACGGCTCCGAGGTAAATGACAACAGCTGGTGCCAGTTCCTGGAGTCCTTAAAGTCCTCGGGAGCATTCCCTCCTCCCGATCTCGATTTCCCACCACTTTACTCCGCTCATTACCAATTGATGAAGCGCACACGATGAGGAATAAAATAACAAGAATACAAAAATAAGGCAGAAAAACAGAGCAAACACGAACCGGAGACTGAAAACTGAAAACTTTATGAAATTTTGTGGTTGCTACCGTTTTCTGAAAAATGTCTGCGGTCTTTGCCCGGCTTGTTGGCTGCTTTCGGCCCTTTTTGTTGGCCCCCATAAAAAGCCCAACCGCACTGGGCCCGGCCAACCCCTAATTGTTGCGGCCAGCCAGTGGACTCATGTAAACTCGGGCATATATAATGCAAAACCGACGTCTTGTATATAACAGTAAACTTGTGAAAGAGCAATAAGGATGATTAAAATGTAATTATCCTTAATATTCTGATGAACCACGAGGCACACGCAAAAACGAAAAGAAACTTTCTGGCTGGTTAAATTTTAATTGATGAGCTCTCCGGGGTTGAACTTTTTCGGCTTTCCAAGCCAGGGAGGATTGCTTTTTTCCTCGTCCTTTTTTGGCTACCTGCAGTTGAGTGCAAATTAATTTGTTTTGAAAATTTGCCGAAAACTTTCGCTGGTCCCCGGCATCCTGGGAACCTTTTTCTGTCTTGGGAAAAACTTGAAAAACATTGCTAGGCCACTGATTAGGTTTATTTCGCTTTACTTTTATGGGAGCATAAAATTCGCACTTGTTACGGCAATTATTGATATTTGTCCTCGGTGTTTTCCCCTCGGGATTGGTCATCAAATAAAAATCAGGGGAGTCAACCTTATCCCGATTTGGGGTGGAATTCGGTGAGCATATTAATCACGTATAGGCATAAAATTAATGTCCTGCAAGTGTGTGGCAAATTGATATGTACATCGGGGTATCAATTGCATGTGGCTGGAGTCTGGGGTGTGGGTGGGAAATTCCTTTTCCACTTTTGTGGCTGCAGGTTGAGGGGAGAAATTCACATGTGTCATAAATCACGTTGAGTCACAGTCAAGTGTGTGCATTTTTGTGGGGTTTTCTCAATTTTAAGTGATTTTTTCAATAAGGAAAATAATTCCAAGTTCAATCAGTTGATTAAGTAAACAATAAAAGTGGTTTTTTGATTACCATTCAAGCTTCACATCTCTAAAAATGATCATAAAGTAAAAGGATGGCTAACAAAACATTTTTACAATAGTAAAAAAAGCTCATAACTGCTAAATTTAATAAGTTCCCTCATAGATAATATAATAAAAAGCTAACAATAAAGGGCAAGCCCAACAGAGATCTTCTAACAAACTGAACCGCAAACCAAATAAAAATGACTAAATTAAATGTTCACTTTTCACGATTATTAAAAAGCGATCTTCAAAAGAAACCAACCTGCGCTGTCATAACTGCGATCTTCTCCGATTATACAGCTTTTTACGTCCCAAACGGAATCATAAAGCCCAATCAATGAATTAATAATATCCATCAGAAGTGTGGAAAACATTAAGAGCAGCTAGAAGAAAGGCATGGATAGTTATGGCCACAGAAATATGTGATAAAATATGCTGTTTCGATTCTGGTTTGGCAGTAAACATAAAGAGAAGAAAAGGAGAAAAAATATATTAAAAAAAACATTAAAGCGGAAAGTGTGAAGAACAGTATCAAATGGCTAAAACCGAACGTAAAGAGGCGAGCTCTCGAGTATTCTTCCAGCCACCTTGGCGGCCACTTCAAGATGAGCTGTAAAAATATAAAAACGCTACATGCATCCTTGTCCAAATTAAAACGGCTTTGTGTTCAGGTGATCCAAAAATAAAAGAGAACTACAAATTTTCATGGGGAATTTTCCACCTGCTGGGACAGCCCCGCAGGATGTGGCCATAAAGCCAAGAAAGAAAATGCTCGAAAGCAGGAACACATAACTGAAAAGATATAATACGCGTTATGGGCATGATCCTCATTAGCATTTATGGCGCCGCCTCTTAGAGGTAAAAATAATATATATTTACGATATTTGTGGGCTGTGAAGGAATCTTATATCAATTGGAGAAGTCACAAAGGCGACTGATTTTCTACAAAATAAAACCTTAGCATGTTAAACAATGTCTAAATATGTTGTGTAACTATTTCATACATTTACATATTTCTTTTTTAATGCTTAATACAAATTGTTTAGGGTCTATACAATTCTATATATTTCCGAACTTGAGCCCGTAAGAATACAAATTCGAAGTCTACTCCAAAATCCATGCAAAATTATAAATTTGGATGAGTACATTGTTATTATTATTAATATAGAGAGACGACGAAGATGCCCGAGTCACCTATTTATAATTAATTATATTATTATAATATTATTTTATTGTTGAAGTTCAATATTAGCAAAATTCAATGGTAGTATGAAGACAAATATATTTATTTTATTTAGAGCAAGTTACTGTAGAAGAAGATAGGTAGACCCCGTTTTATGTTCCCACACTTTAGAGGTAAAATCCTTGAACTTGTGATTACAATTTCGCACTAATTAATGGTTCCAACAGGCACCACCTACTTGCCACCTTTCCCTGAATCCCTGCAACTGAATGATGGGTGCGACGTGCTCACGGCGATTCCCGATCAATATGCATAATCGGCGTAATCAGTGCGTTAGTTCAGGTGAGAGAGCAGGTGGAAGCGGTGAGGTGTGCTGCCGTTATAACGGTGTTATGTCGTTAATGCGCAATTGCCATGTTGGCAATACCAATTGCGTTCTCACACTCGCCAACTCGCACACAGAAGCCGCCTCAAATTGAGGCTGTTAAATTGTTAATGGGGTAATTCCTTACACAGAAGGTACAGTACGTGCTGGCTAAGATGGAACGGGGGTAGGGACTCCCCCATGACTACTCAGTAGTTTTGGCATATGGCCTTTATTTAGCATATGGTTGGGGACACCCGCATGGAAATTTAAGGAACAATGATTAGATTAAGATTTAAATTCCTATTTGGTTTCCTAGATAGATTTCCTCCCTTGTTTTTTCAGGGTTTTTCTGTGCTTTTTATTCTAGGAAAATAAAGACACCCACTGCCTGAAAACTCAGTGTGTTTTGTTGTCTTTGTTACTGCCGGCGACGACATGTTGAAATTCGCGCGCCAATTTAGCACTTGTCATTCCCACAGCACTCTCCATCTTATTATTATTCTTTCTTTTTTTTAACAAAATAAGAGAGAGAACTCTGCGATGCGCAGACGTATCATTTTCATTATAAATATAGCACTAGAGAGGGTGTCTTTCGGTGTGGAGTCCAGGAGGCGGGCAGATCCCGGGCATAAGCCACGAATTTATGACATTTTGATTTGCGTGAAATTTGCTTTTGGCACGCATGCGTCCTCCACAATCCACGCTCATGGGTCCACCTCATCGACACTGTAGGAAAAACTAATAGAATAATAAGCATTAAGTACTGGTCCACGAAAAAGGAATACAAAAATAAATAGTTTGTCTTGATTAATAATCCAGGAAAAAAGAATAAAATTACCAAAAAATTAATAGTATGTCTTGATTAATATAAGGTAAAACTCTTAGTAAATTTTTGCTTATATTAATCCCCCTTTTCGCTTTTATATTTCTCTATTCTTAAGTGACATTTTTTAATTGAATACTATTATCCTTTTCTCCCAGTGCCTTCCACCGCATCCACCTTTGTGTCACGTGCTGCTGCGGCTGCTCCCTCGTCGGCTGCTGTCGTCGTCGTTATCCTGTTCGTTCTGTGTCACATTAAATGCGCTTAAGGCGCTAAACAAACCCGGATCCAGGTCCGAGGCTGGGTTGGATCTGGACCTGGTCCTGGGCCCAGGCCCACCTAAGTGTGCGTGTGCTTGGCACATTTAGCGTCATCGTTGGAGGTTGCCCAGAGCCCGGATTCTTCGCTCTTGTATTCCTTTTTTTGTGCTTGCCAATTAAAGCGAAATATGCGCGCATGCGCAGCACATCCCGATTCCGATCCCGATCCCGATCCCGGAGAGGCTGCCATGACTCCATGGTGTGGCATGGAATGGTGGGGACAATACCCCGTATATGCAGCACACCATTTTTTGACATTTTTATGAGCAGGCAGCGCATATATCAAGTTGGAGCAAACACTGAGACACAGAGACTCGCCAGCTCCAGTTCGGGATTCGGTTGGCTTAAGTTTTGAGCTGTGAAAATTCCTCATATCAAGTTATTTGTTTGTTTCTTTTACTCTATATTAGAGGGGAGTTTTAGCCACTCAGAACTTTAAAATATACCCAGGGTCTGTAAAGTTTAGATACAGAATTAATTAAGTTCCATATCTATTCCTATTTTTTTTAAATATCAAAAAATCCTTAAGTACTTAAATAATGCTGTATTTAAAGCTTTAAAAAGAGTATTTAATTTAACGACTTATTTGTGCTTTTATTTTCACTTGTGCGGCGCCCACGTAGAGGTTAAGGAGGAGCAAGAGGCGCATTTCGGCCCGGGGGCGCCAGTTTAGTCCATTTCGCGCCTGCGCAGACACACAAGCACAAATAAAAAGAAAGAGAAAAATACAATAAAAAAAGGGGAGAAAAAAGAGGAGAAAAGAGGAGAAAACCCCATACCGAACTCCCTGAACCTGCCTGCCAGGGGGACATATATCGTGCGAATATTATTTATATATCTACCGACCACAAGGCACAAATGAAACGCAAATATTTATCACCATTTTTTTATTTGTTGGCTGGCTGGCGGGGCGGGGAGCCTCTCGGGGGTCTTAACCAGGTCGAAACAAATTGAACTGTAGGTGGCTGCTGACCGCTTGGCCTCTGCTGTGTTGGCCCTTGTCATCTCCCGTTGTTATTTGCCCCATAAATTTCCTCACCGATTTTTACGCGCTTTTTTCCGGGCTCGATTTTACACTGGGCTCCTTAACTTCTTCGGCGCTTTTTCCCGGCCCTGAATTATTGAGCCTGGCTGGGATTTATGGCCAAGAGAATTTTGTGGCGGCTGCAATGCACTGCCATCGCCATCGCATTGGTGGTCAAATGGTAGCAGCCCCTAACCCGGATTTTCTGCAATTTATTTTGTCATTGGTTATGGCCACGTCAAAATACCTGTGATATGCAAAATAATGAGTTGTTGTGGCTTAAAGTCCCCGCCTTCTTTTTCTGTGCAGTTTATTATTACCATTTTTTTGCTGGCCCTTGATAAAGTTTTTTGGCATTTCTGATTGGCGGGAAAGTAAATTTGATTAAAGCTTCGTGGTTTTTTTTCTTTGTTTATTAATGTTTTTTGTGTGGTTGGTTGAGAGTGATTTACTATATATATTTTGGTAAAGTTATAGCTGTCGGTTGCAATATGTGGCTGGTAAAGTTGAGCTTTAACTTATATTATTATTGAAACTAAAAAAGGATTGTGGATTGAATATGCTGAATATATAGAGAGTGCCTTAAAGGCTTTGATCACTATCTCGGAATTTTTTGCAGAATTATTACACATTTAATTGGATTTGTATTGTTATATATTTCACTTTCAAAAAGAACTTTAAACAAGAAGCTTAGCTTTTAAAAATAAGGTTATTAATATCGAACATATATGATTATGAATTAAAATCTTTGAGATTATACAGTTTAAGTCATTAAAAACGTATTGTCTCTGACATTGTTATTAAGAACTGAAAACAAAGTAAAGACCCCTGTCAGACAACTCCTTTACCCGAATTTATTCCGACTAATTTACAAGAGTTTCCCTCACTTCATTAGCTGCACACTCCCATCCAAATTAAACGCTGACACACATTTTTCATGTTCCCAAACTTAACCTCAATTGCCATATAACACCTTACCACATAACCCCGATTCAAACCCGTCCAGTTAAAAAGTTAAAAACGTAACAACATCAAAAATGTGAGGTAGATTGCGTGCCTGGGCCAGAACATACGCACACGAGAGATACCAATCAAGAGCATGAAAAATCCGAAGAAAAGCAAAAATGTTTATTAAAAAATTACGATACCCGTACATTCCGCCCGATGATGATCTGTCCAGCGAGCCGATCCGATCCGATCCAGATCGAGGCGATGCGGAGCCAGTCTGGAGTGCACATTAAACTGTGATGCATCAATAAAATTTGCCTGTGGCAAGTTCCCAAAGCCATGCTACGAAAGTGTTAACTTCGAAATATCTCGCCGCTCTATAATTATGGATGGGTTTTCGGTATAATTGCAGCCGGGGATCGCTTCGGGTTTCGGCGACTGGGCCGGGACCTCAGATTTGGGTTTCGGGCTCGGACCCCGGACCCCGGTCTGGTTTTGAGTGTTTCAATCACAGCCGCTGACGAACTGCAGTGCCGTTGATGGCTCCGACTAAAAAGCGAGCGAGGAGGGTCCCATAGGGTCTGGAGATCTGTGCGTGTATCATCTCCGCTCGGGGTCCGGTGCACACGGCAGCCGCTTGAAGTAGCGCAAATTCATTTATCTAAAAAACAAGAAAAGAACACCGCTGCCGCCGACACGCCAACGGATTCTAAGGTGTTGGCCGCTGCTCTGGGCCAAGAAAAAATAAAAAAAGACGAGCCCAGTAATTCCGGTAATTTACGAATATAAACCAAAAACAAAGCAGAGTTAAGTCACTGTGGAAAAAATAATACAACTATAATATAACATAGTAATATAATAATATAATATATAATATAATAATAACATAGTTCACAATATTACAAGGATTTTAGAAACAATCTTTCAAGTTCTTCAAGTAAACCCATGACTTCATTCAATTCTTCTTGGAGGTATTAGAGTTTTAGTTCAATTCTTTGACTTATCTTGATCTTATTTACATAAATTTATACACTTACAACGATCTTTTCTCAGTGTAGGCAAAGAACTCCACGCCGTTGTCGACGCTTATGAATCATAATCACAATTTCTTCTGGGCCTGTGTGTGAGATGATGATCAATGATCTGAAAAGTGTTTCTTGGCCGTTTTTGGACAGTTTGGGGAACCTTGGAGAATTGGAACTCCATGCTTATGACGCTGTTCCTGGCCGAAGGCTAAACGTGCGCTCGCTTTAATTTTCAATATGTCTGGACGATGCCCCTATATACCTCCGATTCTCCCGATTCTCTCGATTCTCCGATGACGGAGCCACAAACTGGTGACTGGCGACTGGCAACTGGCGACTGGCGGCTGGCGACTGGGTCATTGCTGATGGCCTTTCGTTTTTATGGCAGACACATAGGCACCTTTCAGCCAATTTATAAAGTATAAAAAATAAAAACAGGGCTTGCAGAACCCGAAAAAATCGTGAGGTATTTCTCGGCGGATGTGCAGGATATGCGTGTCGCAGAATAATTGGAAAGGGGACGAAGGAATATTTGGTGTGAAGGTAAAGGAATTTTTGGGGTTTTTTATTAGCAAAAGTCCAGGAATATTTCTTTAATGTTTTCCAGACACTTAAATAGTTATATAAGGTATATATTTTCCTTACATTTTTTTTATGTTAAGAGCTTCTTAATATGGATAATAATTTCCTATTAAGTTTCCACTCCATCGGACCTATATTTCGATTACAAAAACATTTTGAAAACTGTCTGCGAAATTCGCCATAGAATAAAGGCTCCAGAAAGTATGCAATAATTTTTTTCAGGTTTTAAACCTTAAACCTTTCTTAAACCTTTCTGTGACACTTCTTAAATTTCTTTACTAATTTAAAAAGAAATGCCTGATCAAAGTAAGGCCGCACATTATAGAGGGACTTTTAAGAAAAATTACGTTTTTTTCTGAATGATTTCATAATTTAAAAGTGAAAATATCCCGCATATTGTGGGCCGGTTTTTGCGGCTTCTTGGGGCTGGCAGAGCTACCAAGTTAATGGCAGCAGCTACACGCATTCCGGCCACCATTTACGCAATCATTAAGCACGAAGCTAATTTGTGTGCCACAGATTTCAGAGATGTTGGCATGTTGCACGTGTTGGCCGGGCTACTCGAGAGGCGAGACTGCAGAGTGGAGACTGGAGACTGAAGTCTGAGGAAGACACTGACAGCGGCATAAACCCCTTGAATTATGCACAATTATCGGGGCAGGAAAGTAGGTGCGATCCTCAGGTCAGCAATAAAATAGGAGAAATAATTGAAACGTACTCGTAATTTAGCCAGACTCCGATTGAACCATCTTCATGTCCATCGCCGTCTCCAGCGGCGTGTCACTAATTGGAACTGCCTGAACACTGACTCACTCACTCACTCACTCACTCACTCACTCCTCCTGGCCCCTAATCAAAATTCCATAAATTCAAACACTTAACGCTGCATTTTTGGCCATGTCGAATGCATCGGCAGCCGAGTTGGTAGCATTCCTCAAACAAATATCTCTTGGGAGGAGATGGGAAATATTGTGCGTGGCAAAATGCGCGTGAAATCGTAATTGCCGGCATTGGAAAAGTGTTGTGCAATTATCTTGATTAGTAACGTGTGTGCGTGTGTGTGTGTGTGGAAAGCGCTATTTTCCTTCTATACATGATAATGTGTTGAAATGGCGATTTAGTTGGCCAATTGATTGCTTCATGCGATTCGTATTGCGTTTACCAAGCGAGTTAAAGGTCAAACGTCAGTTGAACCTCAAGACATCAATGGGTTAAGTGGATACATTTACAGAAAAATATCAATTAAAAAATATACAAAATTATAAATAGATTAAATAACACTTCTACATATGCATAAATACTATTAAAACACCTTTTCTAGTTTGTAGTTACTCACTTCTTTTAAATATTTAACTTAATTCCCTATCACTTCATTTAAAATTCAAAATAAAGACCTCTCCTTTCATATTCTTTATAACCATTCAACATTGTCATTGTTAAGATCTTTTAATCATAGTTTTCATTCGCAGATCTCACGATTCTTTGACAGATCTGAATGCTTTTGATGGCTTCGCTGATGATCCAATCCAGTTTTAATCTAATTTCTATGCCAGACGGAGACGGGGCCAGTTTCTTAGATTACTTAATTATATATGTAGAACACACGGCTAATTTATGTGCGTCTCAATCGGCAATCTTTCCGCATATCAAATGCCACAAAAGACATGTGTTTAGCTCGGAAATGGCCCCAACAAAGGCCATAAATTTTGCAGTCTTATCTGAGTTTATATATTTTGCATATGCCAATCAACGCGAATCGCCTTCAATCAGAGACTGTGAAAAAAGAAATGTGGCAATTATTATTGAAATAAAAAAATAATTTAACCAACAAAAGTCCCTTTCCCACACACCCTATTAAATATAATAATAGGAATAAAATGCAAAAAAATACAGAGCGACTCAGCGAGACAGAGACAAATACCGATACAAAATGCATAACTTTGCCACTTTACGAGCAATTAATTTATGCGTTGACAATTCTAATGACTCTTGATATATTCTCCCCATCTCCGCCGCCGTATCTGCGGAGCGTGTTGGCCTGGGTTTGGGTTCCGAACAAAGCGACAATCAAGCCGGGAATAATCATATAATATTAATAATCATAAAATGTATTGAAATGAGCGCCAACTAGTTGATTTGATTAAAGGCCGCCTGGGATGCGCGCCCAGGCACCTACCTACCTACGATCCGAATATCGATCGTAATTTGATATTGTGTTAAAATATCGATGCCCGATCTCTCGCCTGTGTGGTGTCTCTGACGGTCGTTGAGATAACACTTTGGATCTCCGGCCCCGGCAACTGGTTTCTCAGATCGCATCGACTCAATGGGATTTTTGTTAAGAAATTTTTCGATTACACTTGAGAGGGTGTGTTACGAGGGGGGAATTTTGTATCAAATTAAATTTAATAAGCAAGGAATATAGGAGTTTAAACATCTTAAATACAATTTAACAAGGTATTTAAATATATTTATTAGTATAATTTCTTAGGCCACCCTTTTAGGCAGCTACTGTATGAATAACTTCATTAATTAATGAGTAATATAATATCTGTAATTTAATACTTAACCCAAGCTAAATTGTAAGCTTTTTGTTAAAATAAATCTGTATATATTTAAAAGTTACAAAGTGCTTTACCTACAGAACATTAAACATTAGTTTAAGTAAGTTCATTTATAGTTTGCTCGCCTTTAAATAAATTAAGACCTTTGTCGTTAATGTCAAATTTGTATTTTCAGAGAAATAAATCAGTTTTAAGTCCCTTTTATTTTTACATATTTAAAGATATATGTATGTTTTGTATCATAATACTCTATAATGGTCAGAGAAGACCTCTTACCTTTGTAATAAAACACAAAAAATACTATAAAAACAAAATAAAATCAAGGGATTTATGTTCTCTTTGCTTTCTGTGAATAAAATATAATTAAAATCTATTAGCAAGTCTTCTGCGAAAACAATTTCGGCTGCTGAAACCACGGACTTTGTATGAATTGGGAGGGAATGTGAGTGGGAATGTGAATGGCATTTTTTATGGGTTTGAAAGCGGTTTTTAAATCAATTTCTGCGAACGCCACTTGGCACAGTTCTAAATCAAGCGAAGCGCCCCAGTTTGACATGTGTGCAACATTGTCGCCGGAGTGCGGGACTGAAGTTGCACCGACACCGACACCGACACGGAAAGAGATGTTGCTGTGTAGTCCGACTTTTGTTTTAAGCAGAAGTAAAGGGGTGCAGAAATTATTTCATAGCCTGTCATAAATGTCGGCAACGGGGCCTTTCTGCCTAAGAGCTCCAGAGCTCCAGTATACTCGTGGGTCCGTATCATCTGCCGCTTCCGTGGCAGGCGCAATTTGCAGCATCTTCATCTTCGTTCTCTTGTGGCGAGCGATGCCGCGTTATTATGATCTTTTAATAGCCCGCAATTTTCTCACCTCGCAAAGTGTGAATATTATGGTGTAATTGCATCAACGCATCAACTCCTACCAATTTCAGGCTGAGGGCTAAAAAGGCCGCGCCAATTGCCGAAACCGTTCCCTGCCGCCCCCCTAGGATACCCAGATGCCCAAGAGCTCCGAAAGATCCCCAGCATCCCAACGCATCCCTTCCCATCCAGCTCCACCTATGAGGCGGACAGGACCAGAGCGATCCGCCGCCGCCGGGCTCGGCCCCATCATAACTTCTGTTGGGACCGCCGAATGTTATGGTCTTCTGGAGTTTGCACTGTAAGAAATATTTTAGAAAACAATAATTTTTGTAAAAGTCCTCAAATGTATGTACTATAAACTCTTTAATTTCACAGTATAGTTGAAGTCTTCTCTATTTTAAATAAAACTTTTCAAGCGTGTTAAATACTTATCTTGAAATGTTAGCTTATAATTCCCAAGTACGTTTTCTGGGTAGTTTAAAATGTACACAAGTCTATCAATAAAACTTGTTGTTTCCTCTTATAACCATAAAATATATTATATATTTATTTATATTATATTTATATATATATTTATATATATTTATATTTTAACGTAATATTGCAAACTTATCCTTGTTAAGTATCAATTATCCTATTTCTTTCCTTTATAAGCACATTAAATATATTACATATTTATTTAAATTATATTTATATATATATTTATATATATTTATATTTTAACCTAATGTTGCTAACTTATCCTTGTTAATTATACTAACTTTTCTCTCAGTTCACATAGGGGTCTGATCTGCTCATGTGGGGCGTTGATTGTGCTGCAACTCCTTCTTTTCCGAGGCATTCGCTGCCATTTGGCCGGGCTCTGTGGATTGCCGACAGGTTCATGTTACCTGGATGCGGTGCCGGCTCTTCTCCTGTCGTTCCGCTGCCTTTTATGAAATTATGGCAATAGTGCGTAATTATTTTCTGTGCTCTTAATTTTTGCCGGGCATTTTTTCGGGGCACCTTAAGAGAGAGAAAGACCTTTGAGGGTTCGTTTATTGAAATTACCCGCTGCATTTATTTTTTTATTATTCGGTAGTAGAGCCTAAGAATCAGCAATGCTGCTTTTTTCATTCATCAAAAATGCCAGAGTGTTCCCTTAAGGATACTAAGTTTAATCTAGAATAAATCAATAAAATATCTTCTGATCTAGATTCTGAAAACTCTTTTACTTTAGATTTAACATAATATTTTTATTATAATATTTTCTGATCACTCCCGCACTCTTTCAAATGGATTTTTCCACACTTAACAGCCTGTTCATGATCAGGCTATGCATAACGTCTATATCAAACCAATTAGAGTCGCATTTTTGTTGCAAGCCAGGTTGCTCTAATTTGCTTACAAGCTCTTGGCTTTCTTACTGCCACTTTGGACGGTGTTG
Organism: Drosophila pectinifera; assembly: GCA_008042775.1. Lineage (NCBI taxonomy): Eukaryota > Metazoa > Arthropoda > Insecta > Diptera > Drosophilidae > Drosophila > Drosophila pectinifera. The sequence goes on from VNKC01000086.1 coordinate 17,133, forward strand.
CTATGTTGCACTAGGTTCACACCCAGCCACAAGTTACTTTACACATTGCCCACAAATTGTCGCTGTAAAGGAAGGCCTAAACCAGAACGTCCTAGCCATATTCGCCGCTCATGTGGATGTTGCTCCTACTGAAGTTGCTGTGGCCTTTCCTGGGCTGTTGATACCAATTTGATGGCATAATTTCAGCATGCCCCGCGGCCATATAAATTTGTATGTTGCTGTCGTTGCCATCGCCCTGCTGCTCATGTTGCTGTCGTGCCTCCTCCTCTGGTGTTGCCGCTGCTCCTGCCGTTGGTGTTGCAGACGGACACTGAAAATAAATCACAAGACCTCGATGTAGGTGAGACTATGAGAAAGAGCCCAGTATTTATTAACATAGATTTTATTTTCCCTACTTTATTCTTTGTCAAGATCATTGACCAAATGGTTCAATCATATTATAAATAAAGTGTGAATATTTTTTAATATTTATAACAATATTTTACTTTCCTTAAAGGGATTTTCCCAAGTGCTCTGGCTGTCTGTCGAAGATGTGGCAAATGCTGCCTCGCATCCTGGCCGGGATTTCAATTTTATGCCCAAAAGGTACGTCAACATGGCCTGGCTGCTTGTCTTGCTTGCAGCACGCCGCATAATTGTCGGTCGATCAGCTCAGAGCCTCAGCTCTTGATCCTCGAGCTAGTCATAAGTCCTGGACATCCGTTGCAGCACTTAAGCTACCCTTTAAATGAAGAAGGATGTATCCAATGGCCAGGTTCTTTCTCTAAACAGGAGAACTGTAGTGAATGCTGTATTCTTTATATAATAAAAAGAAGTTAAATAAGAATTTGGTTTTACCAAATTTAATAATTAATTTGTAAAGAAACTTCAAGACTTATAAAATATTTAATATATTAAAAGACAATCCTTTCTATTTTGTTGTATTACAAAATATATGCTAGCTTTATGTACTGGGTATTCACCTATTCGACTATCCAAGGGTCTCTTAATAATAATTACGATTGGCTAGAGCGGAGATCGTCTGGGCATCATCCGTTCCTTCGGCTGGCTGGCCACGCTTGATGACCCCCGGAGGTGTTAAAAATTGGAAAATGCAAATGCATAAAAATAATTTATTTCGCTAGTTTGAACATCTAAGTGGTGCCGCCATCAGCCGCCGTGTCGACGCTGGGATTATTCGGTGGGCCGGGATACAGTAGCTGACACAATTGTCATTTCGGTGGCTCCAGTCTGAATACAGTTGGGGTCATCCGAATAAAGCCAAAGCTAGCATCTGCAAAGTGTAAAAATCTCATAGAACTACAGAGAGTTGAAATATAATGTTATAGGATTTTACTAACAATTATATGAGCTAAGACTAACTTGAATTCGAACTAGTTAATTAATAACAATTATTTTAATGGAAACATAAATTTCAAAACTCATTTCTAGATTTTACATCGTTGGATATTTTTAGTTAAAAATCTTTAAATAATTATTTTAGATGTGTATGGAGTCTGAACTAAATCTAGAACATTTTCTTGGGAAGTAGGTAGTCTTGTGACCTCTTCTGTACTTAGTACAGCGGCCTGGTCTCGGTGAAAATCGCTGTTAAGATTTATGCCACCTTGGCCAAGCGTTCGGCTACTGGTTTTGCCACATGCACTTTATTTCCATACCGCAAGGGTTTTAATTTCACACCAGACGCCAGCGAGTTGGCCATGTTGGCAGTTTCCAGTTTTTGGCCGCTTCCGCTGGCGGCTCGTAGTTATGTTGTCTATTATTGGCTGTCAATATAAATGTCAGAGCGCGGCTCTTAATGGCCTTTGCAAAAGGCCGCGTCTCCCGTAAGCCGGCCTCGGCGAAAAATTTAATTAAAAAAGCGCCTTTGCCTCCCAAAGGAAGTGGAATTCAATTACGCTGGGATATCGGCAGATACTCCAGCATAAACAACCTCAAGGCTAATTAACTGCAATTTCAATTAGTTTTCCACCAACAATTTATCATCGGTGGTACTCGGTATACCTCCTATATATACCTATATACCCTATATATATCTGTTCTCTAGCTGGCACCCACACTCTGGCGCAGAGATAAACATAAACGCTCTGTTCGATCGTAAAAAACGTACTAAAGTTGTTGGTAATTTGTAAAAGAGCGCGTCGAAAAGTTTTGCGGCACGAAAATGGTAGCCAAAAAATGTTGTGTTATGTGGTGCCGCCATTTTGTTTGCGGGTGGCCCCTCCACCCCCCTCTTGCACACACACACATTTGTCGAAAATGTATTTGTTCTGGGTATATAAATGGTTAGGGTGACTCACTTTTCAAAACATAAAAAACTCACATCAAAAATATAAAAGTTCCCAAAAGGGTCTAAAGCTGGAACTAAGTTTTCAGTAATGGGTACTGAAGAAGAAACAGTTATAAATAATTAAGTAAATAAATAAAATAACAGGTACTGATAAAGAAACAGGCATAAATTATTAAATAAATACCTTTTAAATAAATTAGTAGCGTAAACCATGATTTGATCTACTTTTATTAACTTTATTTTCAAGTCATTATATTGTTCAAGGAAATTAGAAAATAACATGCATTAATTAGTGTATAATAGTAGTAAAATTTACCTAATTGTTTTTATATTTTTATTTATGAAGGAGATACCAATAAAGAGCATTGATTCTTATACTTATCTTATACTCTTTTTATATAATAAAACCCTAATAGAATTTTTAAATAAAGTTTTATTTCCACTTAATTCTAAAAGTCTATTGAGTAACCCTCCCTCGAGACTCAATCTATATAAATATGTTCATCTCGTTTACTCTTTTTCGGGTGCGGAAAGGGTTTGATAAACTTTTTGCACATTATATGGGTAACATTGTCCCGTTGTTGCTCCCAGCTTTAACCCACTGCTGCCCCCACCAGATCACTTTCCGCGCAGTGGGTGTAAAAAGTTGAAAGCAGACTTAATGGCGCCGCTTGCGCTTAAAATTTATTTTATGATGCGCTTGCTAAGCCACAGTTGAATTTTAAAATACATCCACGGACTGGCTTATCCTTGAGGGAGCCGCCGAGCTCGAGCTCGAGAGTCCTAGAGCCCGAGAGAAAAACTCTTTGGAAAAAGTTTCGCGCTCCTTTTTCGGGCTCTGAGCTGGAGCTGGGGTTTTTCCGGGTGGTGTGGAAAATGGCATGTTAGCATGTGCCTTGGCTGTCAAGAACGCTGCGGGGCTTAACGAAAGGATTTATGTATCAACGCTTTAAAATTTCGCCCAGATAACGCGCGTTTAATTGGCTCGGGGAGCGTGTGTGTGTGCAGGCCGGGCGGAAAACTTGTCCTGCGAGTTCCTTTTTCCTTTCCCATTTCTTTGCTTTTCTGCCCCGCGTTTCCCTGGGGCTCATATGATTTCCACATTTTTCCCAGAACCTCCTCTCCCCCGCCTTTGTATACCGTTTGTGCTAACTGAGTTCAAATCTTTTTAAAAACTGCGTGTCGCCCCTTATCTGAGTCTTAGAAAATTGAGTGTTGGTCGGTTGAGTCGAAAGGGTGGAGTTCTGGCAGTTTTTAAATAGAGCAATATATATATTTTTTAGTAATTTATAATACCTTTATTTATAGTACATCTTTAACTTTAAATAACAAAGAGTTGGTCGAATTTCTTAATACTATTTTCCCTCTTGTACTCAAAGGTTTGCCTTTAATCGTACGCTTGAGCTGCTACCGTTACGGTCTCTAGACGTATTTTATGACTTTTGCTCCTAAATTATGAAACTCCATTCGGGACAATAAAAACCCATCATTGTTCAATGGAAATTCCCATACATATTCGAGGCAACACCTTAATGTGAAAGGTCTTTGCGACCTTGAGGGGCTTGGCAATGGGCAACTTAACACATAATACAGAGCACACCGAGCTGATGAAAAAGTTCTTGGACACATAAAAATTAGTCTTTCGCCATAATCAAGTCATAATATTGTGATAACTATTGTCTGGCCGCCGAACTGATATAAGCAGCTTAGTCGTGACAAAAGTCGAGACCATTGCAGAGGTTATAGCTCTTTTTTTCACCTTCCTAATCAGCTTACGATATAAAGTGTTAATTTGTTTAAAGAAATCAAATCGTATGCAAACTAAGCTGATATATGTTGCGCAAAAAGTGATCGAATCTGTAAAATCAACGCTGGCAGCGTTGACATAATTTTCGGAACATGAAAACACACTTTGAGCGTCGATAAAATGCAATAAATTAGAATTTAATTAAACTAAAAGCCGAAACGTTAATTTGACTCGAGATGAGTATGGGTCCACAACTGGGAATTCTTTCAGCCTTTCATAAGCGGCCAGTAAAAATGTCAAAATATTGTGCTCGGCCCAGGCAGAGAAGCTGTCAGGCTGTCAAGCATATTCAAAACTCACCTCTCATTGTCATTGTCATTCAGAGATTCCCCTTGCTCTAATCTGGCCGAAGACGTATACACTTGCAGAAAAAAAGTACAGGTAAATAAAATACTTTTCGCATTAAGCATTAAATAATTAGTTAAATTAGAGTTACTTGTTTATTTCCTTGTTGTACTCAAAAAATACTATCACAAGGGTATTAATAATATATTTAATTACTTTTTACATCTTTTAAAAAATTTTATTTTATTTATTTATATTTATTTGATACGGACAAACAGACGGACAAGTACTTTGATGCCATCTTCTGTCTGTTAAATATATATTTTTAGTTGGCACATAGTTATAGTATCTCAAACCCCATGTATACCAAGTTTTATAATATTACAAATTAAATTACAATTCAAGATTTATTTGTAAAATTGTTAATTCACTTTTTTCTGTATAGCACTCGTGTGAGACCCCGGGGCCCAGGTGGGTCCATTGTTGTGCCTCGCTTCTAACGCCTCACTAAACAACACGAGCTTATGTCCGTAAACCTAATGAACGGATTAACTATCCCCCGCGGGCTCCGCGCCATCGGATCCATCCGCCGATATTTCATGGTTGGTGCTTTGTGTGAAAGATCTTACATCGGATCAACGCCGGGCCGTGTGTGGCAAGGTGATAAACTTTGATATTTTAATGATATTTTCAACAAAACGCTGCTCGTTGCACATAAAAAACATCGTTTTTTTAACTCCAACTCCTTTTCTTCGGTTATCTCTCTTGCCTGGTGTGGCATTGTAGAAGAATTGTAACTGTTTGGCTTAAATCGGGTCCGCTTTATAGCCCCCAGAGCATCGGCATCGGCATTGGGTTGGTATTCTTCCTTCCCTGGCGGCATTAAACTGATTTTACAGGTGCTTCGTGATTTATGAGCTGTAAAAATTCTCAATTTTCGAAGTTGTTACTGATATTTTGCATCTTGTGGGTTCAGAGATACGAATAGCATTTGTACATAGGATCTTACAATGTAAGAAGAAGTGTCGTGGATTGATGGATTGCAGACGTTTATGATAATTAAGAATTAAGGAATTGCATTCGCTTGATTAATTAAGAATAGGAATTCCAACAGACTCATCACAGGCTCTGAAAATATTTACCAAACATTATACACAAATCTTTATATATTAGAGAAACCTCTCTCAAATTATTTTCCCATTTTGATGCCTTGTAAATTCCAGAGAAACAATTCGATATCGACCATTTAGTTAAGTTTAGCAGTTAAATTCAGTGACCATTTGAAAGCTGCCATTCCTTTGTTAATATTTCGGTATTTATGTAAATTTTGAAAGAATTTTAAACGCTTTATGGGGCTTTTTGGAAACCCAATAGCAGCTCCCCTATCGATCATCTCGGGTATCATCTATACCCCGTCCTTTCTCTGATTTGAACGCTCCCAAAAGCAATTTTAATACGTTTTCCAATTCCGTGTAACACGAAACGCTTGCCGTTTTTTTATTTGAATATCTTTTACAGTAAGAGACTGTCGAGTTTTTCTCTTCAGTCTTTTTATGGCAATATAAACGCGACGATTAAAACGTAAAAATCAACATTTAAAATCATGTTCGGTTTAATTTCGATTCGAATTAATGCGGCTAGCTGGCTGGAGCTAGAGCTGAAGCTGGAGCCGGAGCTGGAGCTGGCCAAGTTAACTGGCTGGGCAGCGGAGCGGAGTCTAAGCCGAGAGCTATCCACGGCCATGTCAGACAATCAACTTAGCCAAGTTAGTCAACCGGAGTTGGTCATTCCGCTCAGCATTCAGCGGCTAATAAAATGCCTGAGTTATCCCGCATGAAATGAAAGGAAATATCACGAGATGCACCGGTCGGCCGGCCGGTCGTCTCATGGCACATCATTAAAATCAACGTTTACATACGGCAAACATCAATGCAGACACAACAAAACCTTTTTAAACTGCAGATAAAAATCAGCAAAGCGGCGCAAACACACTGCGAAACAAATGTGCAAAAATATTGTATAATTTACATTTAAACGAAAGCGCGAAACACGAACACGTCCGCGGAGGAAGGTGCCGGTACCTATGCTGCTGCTGGCCAAGATTGCCTACTTCCTGAGCTGCTCCTCCGGAGCTCATTTACAATTCCAATTATGCACAACATTTTCTAATTACACGACGATCCACGCTCCTCGCCGTTGCGACGCTGGCGAGGAATGCCGCGGATGCAGTGGATCGATGCACTGCAAGAAACAGAACTCTGCTCCCTTGAAATCAAGTAACAATATAAATAAATATAAAAACACAAATATATAAATTTTAGGTTATTGCAAAGAAGATAATTAACTGTAAGCACTAACCATGGTTATCTTCTTTCCATAAGCTTATCCAACGAGGTGGAAGTTCCCTATAATTATAGCCTGGTTTTAGTGTAGCATAAGTGGGTTTATTATTTATTATTATTATTTTTTATTATTTGGTTTATCACTTTATTTCACCTTGTAATTTTCATCTGGTTTAAGCATAGTATAAAAAATTTATATTTTGATTTATATAACCTTACATTTCTATTTATTAAATTTCTTACAAAAGGGGAGGCTTATCTATATATGATTTAAGTTTCTGAATATCAAAATGGTTAAATAATACTTTTAAATTCTCTGGACTAAACGCTTACTCTATAATATTTAATACGATTTTAAGATATCTATCAACTTTAAATAGTTATATAGTTTAATATATTTTATTTCTGGCTCTTGGTAATATTTTCTTAAACTTATAAAATCCCGTTCTTTCCAGTGTACACGAAAGCGTTCACATATATCAACGACGTCGTCGCGCTGATTTCATTTGACTACCAAAGGCGTGGGCCGTGGTGTGTGTGTGTGTGTGGAAATGTGTGGATATGGCCGCTGGTCATCATCACCTGGCACCACCCCAGCCCCTGCCGCCCCTCTCCCCTGTGAATGTACTCCTTAATTATCGTATGGTTTTAATGTGCAGCTAATTGTGTTGCAATCATATTGCCGTACACTGAGCAAGTATTTTAATTGCCCTGCACTTAAATTCAATCATTTTCCCCGCTGCTCGTTTTCGTATCTATGCTTCTCTTTTTTTTTTGCTGTTTTTTGCTGCATTTTCATTTCAATTTCACATTTTGCGGCCTGCATATTTTTTTCTGTTTAATTTCTTCGCTGCATTACACATACGCCGTGTGTACGGCGCAGCATTATAGTATGTGGTGCATGCAGCATATATATTTTTTTCAACAGCTGTTAAATTAGTTCAACACTTCAGTTGACGGCATGTTCCATTGGCATGACATTCAACTGACAGTTGGTAATCTCTGGCATGTTGGCAATTTCAGACAGAGACGCCGGACGGACAGACGGACAGACGGATAGACGGACAAAGGACGGACGAGCGACTGACAGACAAGCAAAATGTGAACGAGATGATATTGTATGGGCGCAGGCAGCGGGGAATTTGCACACTGGCAAAAAACAATGGAATAATTGTAATTAATTGTTCATTTTTGTTGCATAATTAATGTGACGGGTCTCGAAATAGAGAGATTATGTGGGGGATTAGTGCACGGAGAGAAAGAATGACATAAAGAGGAATGATTAAATATAAAGGGTTGTTCAATGATTAAAGATTAATGAGAAAATTAAATAGACACTGAACTTTAATCTTAGATAGCTCTTTCTCAAGTTATGTTTATTATTGCCTACTTTCAGGCGCATTATAAGTCATTTCTGTTCTTTAAATGTTTGTATTCTTACCACTCTCTTGAATATTTTAAAGAAAATATAAAATTACTTAAAATTACAGATAGGAATTACTTACATTTAATTTCCACAAAAATAAAAAATACTTAAAAGAAAAAACTATATAGCATGTTGTTAGTTAGAAATGTATTTAAATATTTAGTATTTAGTTATTTTCTCAGCTTGCTTTTTTTATGAGTATATTTATTTTTCCAAATTTTCTTTCAGTGCCACTCACTCGCATGCCTCAAGTTCAAGTTGAGTTGCATGCACTGTTGCTGCAAATAAAATTGTTGCACTTAAGCAGTTACAACATCAGCCGGCAACCTGCAACCAGCAACCGGCAAACTATTCCAAGGGATTTGAGCAAGGGACTCAGAGAGAGATCTCACTATACTCCTCCAGAGACCCGAGGGCTGCTTGTAAATATTCACGTTGATGTTTTTATTATGATTAACATAAAGGGTGTGGCCGAGATGGGGCCGAGCAGGGCTATCTGCTATCTGCGGATTATCGAGCCATTTAGCCAGGCACAATTATCGCACGGCAAGGTATTTGGGTTCCCGATTTCTCAATTCTCAATTCTCAATTCCCAATTCTCGATTTAAGGCGGCGTGGGTGGAATTATTCTCTCTCTCCGCTTCGAAGTGTCGATAAAGAAGCATTTTTCACTGCCCCATCGATGACGGTATTCAGACGCAGAGGCAGACGTAGCGACGACGACGCCTCGCAGTACAGTGAAAGCCACCTGCTGTGCGACGGACACAGGACCCAATAATCAGTTAAATGGCCGCGAACGGCAACGGGAGACGGACAGCATTTGGCCACAATGAACACGCCATAAAGCAAAAGTCAAACAAAAAATTAATAAAAGCGAACATGGACCCCAAAGACTGCTGCGTTCTGGCCTCTTCTGAGCTCAGAGCTCTGAATTCTGAGTCTCCGAGTCTGCGAGACCTGCAGTTGGCCTTTTTGCATGTCGAACGATCGATCAAAATATAAACGAGGGTATGCAAATGTTAGGGGTCTCGCCAACGAGCTGCACTGGGAGAAAAGAGGCATTGGAAATTATTTAAATATATGCTAAAATGTATGGTCTTAAAAATAATATACTTTTATTAAGAATTACTAAGATTTCGTATTCAAATTCCTCGGTCTGCCAATATAAAGCATATAAAGTTGTTGTAAGGAGTGAACTAAAATTCCCAAGTAAGCATTCGTAGTCATAGCTGAAATTTTAATAAAAATAATAATAATATAGTATATATATAAAGTAAACAAACCTTTTTCCTGCGTGTGCCTGCGCCTGTTCGGATCGATGAGGTTCAGTTGCAAAGCAGCTTATACGCACATCCTTTCGAAAGGCTTCTATAAAACGGAGAAACAGCCACAAATACCTTCTTGGGCATTAAAAGCGCATATAAAACTGTCAAATTGTTTTGTGCCATTCGAAAATTATGAGCCTTCATTAGCGTTCAGCTTGTATGCAGTTTGTTAAGTGAAATTGAAAACACAACTTGGTACCTGGCTGGGGACCTGGGCGACTCAGCCGCAGCATCCAAAGGATCCGGATCCTCTGGAATTCTCTGGCCTTAACACTCCGCATTTTTGGGCCTGCTGTGCTGGGCATATTTCGGGGTCTAACGCATGTGTTGACAGCTTATTAATGTTCGGTCATAAATCGGACTGAAGGTAACAAGGCCATGATTTCGATTTTCGATTCTGGCAACATTGTAGCTGGGGGACAGGTCAAGGTACCAAGGGGTTTGCTATAAATTTAATGTATAAATTTATGGTTTAATATTAGTACGGCTTGTTATAAGGAGTTTATATAAGCCTAAATTATAGAACCGTCTTCTATCTTCCTATACTGACTTCTGGATCTTTCTGAGGTTCAGCTCAGTAACTTGAAGTGGACCTTGCTCAAATCAAAACTCTTGCAACATCAAGCTTCTGGGTGGTCCGCAACCACAAATTCTCAATGTGTCTTGTGGGAATTGCGATAGACGATAGACGATAGACTCCCCCCGTTGGCAGAAACTCTCATCGCATCGCAGGCTGGCCACGAGAGCCGTAATGCTGTCAGATCTGACAGTTATAATTGCCCCATCAAACTGCTGCGTCATGTCTATGACAATTTAATTGTGGCTAGGAGAGCGCGCAATTACATGTCGGGGAAAAATATAAATAGAGAAAAAACGGAGCAGAAAATAATAACACAAAATTGAGAATTTGCAATTGAAAGCAAAAATTTGCATTCGCCGGCGGCAGCAGCAGCACAGGCTTACACCCAATTAAAATTGTTCACACGTTGGCATAATTAATACTCAAATAGAGCACTTGTCAACTCAGAACCAGACAATGCCCCCGGTCTTGGTGCCGATTTTCCTTCGGCATCAAAGTGCAAATTTGCCACAAAGTCAACTTCTGCGAAGGTCTCCCTTGCTCTCTTCGCGGCGGCGGCTAATTATGATTTTTTGCAACGAGAACAGACAGCCGTTTGACAGGAATGGGCGGCCGCGGCCCGGATAATATTTACGCATATGACAAATAAAAATGTCGCAAAAATGCACAAAGAGTGAAGCGGAATTTTAAACTACAAAAAATTGCTCTGAAAGCAAAGGGGGAAAAGGAGGCTGGGAGCCGCGAAGAATGGAAAAATCAGGCCGGCCGCCGCCTTGCCTTTGACTGACAGACAAAGTGTTGCTTGCCATTGGGCAGGCAAAAACTGTCATCTGTCAATTTGACAGTTTAACTAGGTAATTAGTATGTGTGTGCAGCGAGTGTGTGTGGTGTGTATAGGTTGTGCGAACTTGTGTGTGTGTGTGTGGTGACTAGAAGCGCGCCTGTCACTGAGCAATGAAGTGAGCCACTTGAGCCTGCCACTGATTCTTGGAGGCCCCACCAGACACACTGTGAGAAAAAGGGGAACTCTTAGAGGCGTTTGGCTGACATTCCATTTTTGGCCAATATATGCTATTAAGAAGACCTCAGGTATACGAATTTTTGGGACAACTCAAGGTTAAAAATATTCATAACTCAGCCTAAACAGCCTTAATTTCAAATCGGATAGCGGTTCTAAGTTAGTTTTTATTAGGTTAATTAATCTGCATATCGAGTTTAGAAATTTAAAAAAATTAAATTTTTTTCAATTTTTGACAATTTTAATGATGTAACCCCTTACCAAATTTTGAAAAATTGGCCAAAAAAATTTTTCCGCCTTTTTCCAATATTTTATTCTTAAATAATTAAGATTTTAACGGTGAGTCGGAATATGTACGACATTTGGCTGTCTTTCCATTTTTGGCCAAACTATGCTATCAAGAAACCTCGACGTATACGCAATTTTGGCTCGTAAATATTTGTAAATATTTTTTTATATTTTTTATATTTTTTCTTCAATATTTTATTTTTAAATAATTAAGATTTTAACGGCGAATCGGAATATGTACGACATTTGGCTGTCTTTCCATTTTTGGCCAAACTATGCTATCAAGAGACCTCGACGTATACGCATTTTACTTTTAGATATTATTTGGTTAATTTATGCCCACTTTAAAAATAAAATTATCATTGAGAAACTGATCTTATAAAATATTATTAAAAACTATATATATAAAAATAAACTAATGGCTAAATAATTTCCTCTTCGATAACTATGAGAAAACTATAAGCTGACTAACGATTTTTTAGCCGTTCTACAAGTGGAAAAAAACTGTGGCCTACTTTTTAGCGACTGAATACTGGAAGTATGCATAAATTGACATATCGAACTTGGGTAAGGCTAATAATAGCAAGTGAAATTAGAAAATTAAATAAAATATAATATAATAATATATAAATATATTAAAACAAAATTTAATTTAAATTTAAGTAAGAGAGAAGTGGAAAATAAAGTTGATCTGGGTGGTCACTACTTTTTTATCAATAACAGTAGGTGTATCTTTAATATAAATCACTTTAAGATAATGACAAATATTATTGGTAATATTCTAGTGGATCCCTGCCTGTTTCCTTTGTTTTCAGTGCACTTTCCGGCTGACTGCCGTGGCAGGCCACTGTTTGTGGCAGCGCCCCAGCCTCCGCCGCTGCGAAATGTCTCTCTTCCGCTTGTAATTCATCATTTGACATGCGGCTGACTGCACTCGGCGCTGAGCTGTGTAAAGTGATCTGTGTCTGCAATCTGCGATCTCTGGGATCCGCGATCTCTGTGAGAGCCGCAATGATCTGCAGGCGCGCACTTCCTGCTGCAACTTGCTACTGCAACTGCCACTGCCACTGCGGCAGCTACTGCCGCAATTACTGCAGTTTTAAGTGCTTGACTGCCAACTTCATTGCGGCGCATCGTCATCGTCGCGTTTGTCATTCGCATTGAAATGGAACCAAACAGACGAGTTCGCAAATAAATCATCTTGCGCTCTGGCCCATCCTGCATCCTCTGTTCTACTTTACGGCCACTTTTCCTTGGCTTTCCCCCTTTTTCTTTTGTTTTTCCTTATTTTTTTATTTATTTATTTGTCTTTTAGGGGCCTTGGTGTTGTCTGCAATGTGGCGGAAAATTATGTTGTATGTTGTGTATGTTGCATATTCTCTTGACAGGGATTGTCGCTGATCGGTGGGCAGACACTTGCGAATGATGACTCTATGGCGACTTAAGTGTTTCCAGTTTAAGGGGAAACTTATATTTTATTATTATATCTTTTACTTGGATTAGCCTGGATATATTTTAAATAATTATGGGAAAGGTGGTCCCCAGTTAGATAATAATCCCAATCGCCAAGATCTAGCCGTTCCCCATTCTCCGCCGCCTTGATAGGCATTAATCTTCCTGGCAAGTTCTGCCTGCTACTCAAAGTGGAGCGGAATGAATGGGCAATTCGTTTAACAGCTAATTAGCCAAGTGGCTAATATGGCTAGAACGGTGGAAGGATCTGCCCAGATCCCAATACAAAGCCGAGACCCGTTTTCGCCGTTCCACCAACCTGCCGGGCGGGATTTAATGAACTGTCTTTAACGATCATTCTGTATGCATGCAGCGGCGGCAACGGCGGCAGCAGGCACATCATTATTAAAATCACCGGTAATCAAGTTCAAACGTCAAAAAGACAAAGGAAAACTAAGGAGAAAAACAGAAAAAAGCAAACTAGTATAAAACTAGAACAGGCTATGGCGATCAAAACAACATCGAAACCGATTTAAAATCGATTAACCTGTTTCTCGGTGGCACTTCATAAGCCCGAAAACGTGTGCGGCAGCGGCAACAGATGCAGCAGAGGCGGAGTTAAGGGGGGCTTAAATTTATTTGGGGGTAAAATACTTATTAGGAAATTTTTTTTAAATCAATTAAAGCATGTGGATTTTACCGTTAAAGTTTTCAAGATCACTTTATTACTCAAAACATGTTTTGTGTTTAATTAAAGTAAGAAAATGAAACTCCAAAAGTTTTTTCAAATATTAAATAATTCTATTTATGCTGTGATAAATTTTGAACTCATTTGCCCTGAAATATTTAATATTATTAAAATAACATTACTTAGAATTTGAAAAGAAAAACCAAATAAAATGGCAACCAAGTATACCTTTTAAGGACCTTTGAAAATGTTTAAAATTAAAATTAAATTATTTTCCATATGTGCAAAAAACAAAAGAAGGAATGAAGGATAAACTCTCATAATATTTCACTGAAGAAATGGTTTTTTTATATAATATTTTTCCAAGAACCCCCTGAAAATATTTGCCTAATACACCCCTGCCCAGGAGCAACACCAACAGCAGCGGCAGCAGCAGCAGCAGCAACATCACGGCAGCAACATGAGCAGTGGCAACAGCAACAGGTTGATTTACGGCAAATTCTCACATGTCAGACAGAGGAGCGAGTTAAATGCGGCTGCAGCCAAAGGAAAAAAGTAAAAAATGAAAAATCCTCAGAGAAAAAAAACGAGTGAAGAACACAGAAATGTTGCCGCTGTGGATGCCGCCGCCTCTTTTATGCCGACAGAACGTTCAACATCGAACACGCCCACAATCGGGAAAAGGTAAAGGGTAGCAGCAGCAGCAGCAGCAACACCGGCAACACGGAGCAACACGGAGCAACAACGACAGCAACATCGGCACGAACAACATCCACCGGCAAGGTGAGAATTTGTTTGATTAGAATTTCGGGTCGGACAAGATAAGGTGCATTTCTCAGATTGGCTCTCGGGTAGGTAAAGGATCTCTCGCCTTCGTATACCTACAGCAGACAAATTCCTAATGATGGTTGAGATAATATCGGCTGGGGTTTGGCATTAGTATAAATTAACTTGGATTTGATTTATGAATGGGGATAGGTACATAATATGTGGGAGTAAGCGCACAATATAAAAGGTGTTTGTATTTTATTGAGATGTTCTGGAGATGTATTAAATAACTTTTAAAGATTATATACAGGTATAATAAAATCCTTTAAGAACATAAAGAGCTGTGTATGTAATTAAATTAAATATTTTAAGAAGCTACCTTAAATGATAACTTAAGCAATTAATTGTAAAACTTAATCCGATGAGACTTTCCGACTGAAAAATTTATATATCTGCTGACCTACTTTTCCCATTTTCCGCCTATTCCCTTGGCACGTGGAAAGCCTTTGTTTTGCCTTTTTTAAAAGGCACACTCGCCCTTCTTATAAAGTATATCCCCCTGCCGGCTAATCTCAATTTCATGCCCAATACTTTAAAAGTGAAACTTTAATTTATTTAGCGTAACAATTTTATAAATTGCTCTCATTGCGCAGGCACCAGGGGTTGGCCCAACCAAGGGGAGGGTCGTATCTCTGGGAGCGGGTCCGGAACCCATTCCGAGCAAGGGTTGTTAATCCGGCGTAACTTTCGGGCTGCCTGCCACGGCGAGTGCCAAGTTGTGATATTTCGCACATTTTACCCCTGTTTCCCTGTTTTTAGGGGGTTTCTTAAAAAGCCAACCTACAAAAAGGGGCGGTGAACTTTCCTCCTTCGAGGGGTTGGCTTAATCAGCGCCGGGTGCTTCCTTTCTGTTCTTGGTCCAAGTTGACAGTTGATTTTCCTTGTTATCTATGGTCTCATTAACGGGGTAAATCGCCATACATGCTTCAATGACTCTTGACTTTGTTGGCTCTTAAAATCAGTCAAGTCTGAAATCAGTTTCAGTTTCAGTAGGACAAAAACCCACAGACCGAGAACAGGGTCACGAATTAAATGGGCACAAAGCTTAGACTCAGCTGAACTTTAAAGATTCCGCTTACAAAAATCGTGACAAATTTTTACAATCGTGTGTAGGCAATTTTTAATAAATGACAGCTTTAGCAGATGCCTTGCATAAGATTTTACAAGATATAGAAAATATATAGAGACTCTTAGAAGAAGTGGACGCCCAAAAATATGTCAATAAAGGTGGGAAGTCTTTAAATGGTGAAATAAGCTATTTAAAAGAAGAAGTTCTTAAAAAATGCATAGTAAAATCCCTTCCATAAGTGTTGCAAAAAAATAAATGGAAACAAAAAGTAAGCTCTTTTATTTATAATATTAGTGCGAGTGTTCATACAGAACCTTTGTTTATTTCCATTTCATGAAGTTCCCTTCGATAGCCATCCTTTTTCAAAGGTCCAATGAACTCGGACATCTCTCCGACAGTCGACATATGTCCCGGCAGTTTTGCGAAAATTTTAATAATTTAGTTTTAATGTGTCTTTTGTGTCTCTGGTGTCTCTGGGCTGTGTGCAAATAATGCAATAAATCGACGACACGCAAATGGCTCATTAGCAGGCCGAGGAGTGGAGAAAACCCCTAACGTTGTGTGGCAATTAATAAACTTTACAGCTCATTATTAAGCATTATTGTCTTTCAACATAGCCCAGCCAGCCTATGCAATGTTGGCCATCCTGGCCGGGCCCGAGTCCCGAGCTCTTGGCCGTTGGTAATTGCCGCACAAGCAGCACCTCATATTAGTCGCAGTCATAACTCATTCCGGGGCCATCTTCGCATCAATTAAAAGAGTAACATGTCCGCTATCACCTCTCCATCTGTGATGATGAGTAAATTGCATGCACCGCGATAACGCTTCAGTTGTCAATGCGATCCCGAAAGCCCATCAGGTAGATAAGTATACTTGGATATATATATATATCTATAAAGCTGCAAATTCACAGACAAGTCTTGGAAGTGTGTGCGAACTGGCGGCGGCTTTCATCACTTCAGAGGTTCCCTTAGGGTTTTTACTAGGTTCTAACATGCAACACCTAGTCGGGAATTAAAGAAAGCTTGTGTGGAAATATTTTAATCTCTAGGCAACAGGTTTGGATAATAAAAACATAAAAAGATACAGCATTTTTTCAAGATTCATGAACTATTTTCACACCACCCTGAATCCAAAGCAGAATATGCTAAGTACCCTTCTCCCCGTCGTCATTTAAATTCTGAACAATTCGTAAAATATATTTGGACATATGTTTGCCATTGTCTTGATGCTCTTTTCGTGTTAACACTTTGTAATTTGTGATTTTCCGGTGCGGAATCAGTGAGCTGGAATCTTGTCAAGTGAAAGGTTCACGGCTCCGAGTGGGTCATAAATCAATCCCAGGCTTGTATAAATTTAAATTGAGTGACAAAACAGGGCGGGCTAACTTGTTTGCGATTAAATGATGTGTAAAATTGAACCGTTAAACATGTCCGTAGGGAGAGTCCTGTATAAATCTCAGAGTCTTTCCTCTATTATTTTTCTTACATCAACCGACAGACAGCGGGACAGCCTCTCGAGTGGCTCCTGATGTATGCAAATTGCTATGAGACCCCGGTCCGACCAGAGCTCGGCTGATAAAATATTGCCGTGTCCATCTGCTGTCATATTAAAACTTAACAAATACCCAAAACGAGGCAAATGGAAAGAGCCGAGTAGCCTCAGCCGAGTTGATTTGCTAATTGCTGAATATGTCTCCAGATAATCAATGTTTAAAATTTGACACCGACGCACACGGCACGGAACGAGTCCAAGTCCAAGTCGGAGATGGAACTGTTTTACCAAAATTGACACGACAATTACACCGGTGCCAAGAGGCCAAGTGGGGAGGACAGAGCTCTGTCAAGTAGCATCACACGGAGAGAAAATCTAAGCCTAATATTAAATATAAATATAAATATAACTAGTAGTTATTAATAAGTTAAGTTATCAGCCCACAACTAAGCTTATGTTCTGTAAATTCTGTCTACTCTTTCCTTAGTCTTACCTTCTATCTATAGTTATTATAATTATTACAAAATTTCTATAATTTATACAAGTTATCAGTGCACAACTAAGGTTATATTCAGTAAGTTCTGTCTTACCTCCCATATTTCTTTTCCCCCAGTGTAAGTAGTATCCCCTTTTGGTCAGCTGCCGGCTCATTTGCTGACCACAGCGTGTCGTGTGCTAACAAGCCAGCTTGTCTTCTGCTCCTGCTCCTGATCCTGTGACTGGGCCTGTCCATTACCATTTAGCCCCGCATGTCCTCCTGCGGATGTGTTACTTTTGGGCTGTCTTGAGCAGTTATTGTTATTACAAGTGACGTGTCGCAGAGGAGCAGCGGTCAAGTCGACCCGTCCGAGCTGAACCCTTTTTCGGCCCCCGTCCGTCACTCATTTCTGCGGTCAACAGGACGGAATGCCACGGCTAAGCTTTTGCGGTTGCCGCCGCCTGTACTGCACTTTTTACTGCCCATAATTAAAAGCACATTAATTAGTGGCCAACTGTTGGGGTGTCCCACCAGTGCCTTTGTAGTTTCGCATTTTTTCGGTGTCGATAGAGAAGCGTTGAGGTGTCAACCAACTCAGCAAACAGCAAGATGTCACCTCCTTTGATCTTTTTATATGGCTGCAGTGTAGGGAAATAATATAGGAAAAATAGAGTAAAGCGTGGAATGCAGCTAGGAGGTATCGGGTTGGGCCAAGGCGACTTTTAAGGGCACTCCATCTGGGGATGATTTGTATAGAAGTTCCTCAGAAAAAAGAAACGAGTCCTTGAACTTTTTAATTATTTTATGTAATTTATTTGGTAAGATTATCGTAAAATATATTAGAAAATTGTGTTAAAAGGTAAGATATTATTTATATGGTGGAAAATGTATGTACGATAAATACTTTGTAAAGAAAACTACTCTTTAATATTTATATTTTTAAAAACTTTTTAAACTTGAAAGAGGTTTAGGCCAGCAAGACAGAACTTAGATAGTTTATAGTAGAAGCATTAATATTAATATTTTCAAACATATTTTTGTAGTATACCTATACGTTTTTTATATGCAATATCTTATATTTTTTAAATGTGGTTTTTATTATTTTTATTATTATTAAACATTCTATATTAATTCAAGCGCATAAAAAATGTCCCCCAAGTCCAACCTACTAAAATCTCTATCCTCAGACAGAGAAAGAGAGGAACCCACAAAACGCACTGACTAATGCGCGACGATTAGAAGCTGAGCCAAATATATGGGGGCATATAGTGGATATATGTGGAATCAAGTCTCTATACAGTCGCCACACAGTCAAGTCGAGTCACCCACACACTGAGGAGCGGCAAAATCTCTTTGCAAAATGTCGCCGACGACATTTTATTTCGCCAGATTTTCTCGACTAATTTTTCATTTTCTTGCCCGCAAATGCGACTACAATCCGAAGGAGGAAAATGTATAAAAAAGAAGCAGACTCTTATATATATTTAAGCAGTAGACTTGGGTGCAGTTGGCAGGCAGCACGGGGCGCAATTAATCACGGCCATCGGGGAAAGCGAAAGGCCAGAGGGGAATGTGACAAAAATTTCGCCTGATTTTGTCTTAATTAACGCCAAACGCTTCAATAGCGATAAAATATATCCCCAGCCGAAGGCCCGACTCCAATTAATGCAGCCTGCGGCACTCTTAGGTCCCATCAGTCAGCGCTCCTGCTCGAGTCTCTGAGTTTGTGAGTTTTTATTTGGACTTCAAGAGATTCACGCATCATTCGCACATTTGGTGGCAGACAGAAAAATACGCCAAGAAAGGCAGACCCGCCAGCGTCTTTAATTGGACCACACAGCGACTTTGGCCCACAGAGGTGGGGAGTGGTAATATTTATTTTTTAATTTTACCTCTTCTCTTAAAATCCCTCTGCGAGTTGAAACATTTGTCTTATTCTGCGCTGACAACTCTGGAAGCTGCTTAAGTCTCGAGCTGAGCGCGGTGTAGGTGTCTCCCGTCTGCCGCATCTTTGGAGGTCTTAAATGTCATTGAACCACCGAATGGCAAGTGGCTCGGCTCGCCGTCAGTGGCTACTGCACTCCGGCTTGCCACTTGTGAATGCGGCGGTTATTAACTGCAGAGTAACGACTGCCTGACGGGTGCCTCGATTAGCATAAGACAAAGTGTAATTTAAATGCTAAGATACAATGTATAAGCAGCCATTGAAAAGTGGTCTAAACACACATGCCGAGCTTATAGGAAAGGCATGTTAGTAACTACACGGTAAGACTACGTAGCAGATATAACTTAAATTAATAAATAAATATGTTAGTAATATATTTAATATTTTAAAATGTATGAGAGATTTTTCATTATGATTTAGAAATTAATAAATAACTTTTAAAAAATGCATTCTATTAACTACACAGAAAAACTAGGTAGCAGGCATTTCTTAATTTAATAAATAAGGTTTATAGATACTTTCTAATATTTTAAAACTGATAAGAAATGTTCTAAGATGCTTTAGAAATTAATAGCTAGTAAATGTTCCTAAGAACTGATATTCTTCTAGTTTGTATTTATTTTTCTGAGTTCTTTCTTTATTTTAACAATACTTTTAAATAATTTAAAATCACCAAAGGTAACTGATGAGGTGAAATTAAATAATTACATTAACAGCTATTTCTGTTGGACAAAATATATTTAAGCCCTTTGAATGGGATTATTCAATCTTATATATTATATTTATTCAAATGTTGCTTAGATGTTTCTGACTCAGATTCCAGTGTATATAAAAATACTGTCCCTACTTGTTGCCTGTCAAAATTCATAAGCAAACACACTTGTCACCTTCGACTTCTAGTCCTATCGCCATGCATAACTCACCTTTTGAGGGGTATTAATGAAGCTGTCAGTCAGTCGGCAAGTCAGCCAATAATCGCTGGACCGCCGAGTGAAAGGCGACTTTCTAGGCAATCAACCAGCGAACACAAAAAATCCTCCAACATTCTGACTCATCTATGACGTGATCCACAGTACCTAATACATATAATGAAATAAAGAATTTCATAACCGTGGCATTCATCGATCGATCATCCGCCCGGTGCACGTCATAATTCGCTAGAAAAGTAGGAGAATAATACAAAAATCCAACTAGAATCATGTCCAACTGTCGCTGGCTTGAATTGTGGCGGACAATAGCCGCATTAGACTCCCACAGATCGTGACTGCACATTGTTTATAAGGTGTGAAAATATTTAAGACTTTACATGAAAACGTTTGCCTACAAAACTGTTGATCGTTGAAAATTATGATTGATGACCGAACGACCGATAATTCCGAGCGCAATAACAATTGAATCCGAACCGAAGCAACTTGTCGTCCTTTCATATAGACTTTACCTCGCTCGCTCTTCGCGGCTTTAACTGCCCGGGTTATCATAAAATAATTGCCTCAAGTTTATGGCTCGCACAGATTTATGATTTTGTTTTCGGGTTCCAATCGATCAGCGTTTGTCAGCCGGCTCTTTTCGGCGTTCCCCATGTGGGTGGCTATTGCTTTTTCGACTCACTGTGCCGCCATTGTGTCTGCGTGTGGGTTAGCCTCGGGTTAAAAGTATCAGGTTTTTATAGCCACCAAAGAGCGGGCTTAGAAGAGAATATATGTATTTAATTGTAAAGTTTATTCAAATCAAATCTCACCTGTAAATCATTCAGTAAAGCTATTTTAAATCATGTTACACAATACCATAAGCCAGGTTTAAAGTTATTTTTATTTGCTTTGGAGTATAAATATTGATACTGTAAATCTTTTTTATGACATCTTTTCAAGCTTGATCAATATTTGTACAAGACGAAGTAAAGCAAGTATCTAATTTATAAATATAATTTTTTTGAATATTAAATGTATATATTTATTATATGATTAGGGCTCGACAGCTTAATCTAGTCCGTCTACTAATTTAATTTATAACACAAATTAATTGGGCAAAGGCAGATATAATATTTTTAAGCATACCTTTTGGGCGCGTTTTAAAGACATTTAAAAACATCATCGTTTTTCTTCAGTCTCGCTTGATGTAATTTGTTTTTATAAAAAGAAAATATATATAAATATATTATATATAATTATACAAAAAAATCTATTTTTGGCACTACAATATTCGAAATAAGTATATTTTTCTCACACAGTATCTCTTAAGCCAGACAACAGTTCCAGTTTCCCTTTCTAAGTCTCAGCATCGATTCTCATAGCTGTATCTATTATATCTTTTTTTTTTTTGTTTCTGTTTCTGTGGGACACACCTTTCACTTGTCTTTGGCCTACGCACAAAATATTTGGTGTGTAGATTTTGTTTGTTGATTGCCGAAATCTTAAGAGACTTGTCAGTCAACACAGTTGACAAGGTTTCGGAGCTGCTAATTAAGAGTTATGATCGAAGAAACGTGCATAAATTGTGCGCCGCCAAGTTGGGCTACCGATCGGCCCATATCCCCACGAGTATATCGCTAGATATTATATGCAGATAACAATGCCCAGACTTTGGCAACGCCTTGGCCCCCAGAGTGGCTTCAACTTGTCAAAAGCTAAACAGAGTTCCAAGTCAGACTTGGCCGCGCAGTTTTTGCGCTGGAATTGTGCGGCTTTTAGCACCCCAGAGCAAAAATGAACACGTTACAACCTCGCTGACTTCACATGCAGATGGACAAGTAACCACAGTTGTGGCCAGGATTATAGTACTGAATGTTACCAGGCTTTGGGAGAAAATATAGAAAATTATAGGAGTCTGAAGTATTTTTATAATGATTCTAAGTGAGCCTCTATTGAAGGATATATTTGTATAGGAATTTTCTATTGTAAATAAAATTATAAATATGGTTTTTTTTCTTTGAATAAATTGTATATTAAATATAAACAGTTATAGTACTTAATGCCAAGTGGTTTCTTGCTTAAATTTGTTACAAGACCTTTATGCATTTTCAGATATATTTAATGTAGGTATTTTTAAGAATTTCCCCTCAGGAGGGGCTAGTATTCTGAGCTGAGCTGTTTATGCATCTCCTGACATGGCACTCGACTTTTATCGAGCAGCACAAATTGAGTTTATTGCGCCGCCGCCTTATTGCTGGCAAATTACAGGTCGGCGCTTTTAACTTTGTGGCAGGATACACTGCAACTGCAACTGCAACAGCAAAAACGAAGGGCGAAAGGGGCTGCTAATGAGCTGGGTCAGAGTATTTTGTATTACCAAGTTAATACATGGCCTAACAATCGTATAGAAATACTTTGAATGCCAGAAATCATGGAGAAAAATTACAAATATAATTAAACATGGCCAACAATAATTTAATATATATATAGAATAGAATATAAAGCTAAATAGTAGTAGTAGTAAATAATATTTAGTCCAAAGCTTAATTATTAAATAAAATATTGTTATTCAAACTTCCTTTCTACAAACTTCCTTTGTGACTTGTTTTTGCGAGAGAAGGAGTTACTCATTCGCCTCAGCTCTCTGCTGGCTTTGCCTTTGAGAAATGCTCTTAATTTTTTCTCACCTCGTTGCATTATTTAACGCAAATTAAAATAATTTGCGGTTCCGTTTCAGCGCCCCAACAAAAAGGAGGAAAAACAGAAAGAAATATCAGAGGAACACAGCAATCCATCTCTTGCGCGTGGAACAGGTTCGGCCGAGTGTTCGAGTGTTCGAGTGTTCAAGTGCGACAGTCCAACAAATTCAAGTGCAGCACGCATATGCAGCCGGAGAGTCTGGGCCACGAGAGAGAGAAAAATGCGAAAAAATATTGCAATTTACATTTGCTGCAATTATGAAAATGAATTGGAAACTTGAGGCAGCAGCAACAGCAACAGCCGAAGTTGCAGAAGTTGCAGTGCGGCAGCAACGTCAATGTCGGTTGGCCACCATATAAATTGAAAGCAACTCAGTTACATTCATTTTTTGTATACACTTTCCGTTAGGTAATGGAATGTAACAGTAAAAATAATTTTATGTTTTTTTATTGGCAGTATTTAAACTGGTTATATCTGGAAGACCACCTAATAAATTGCATAATTTTTAGATTATTAACATCTAAGCTATAGGTATTATTTCCTTTTTGATAACACATTAAACTATTATATTTATTTACATTTTTTACCTATAGCAGTGCAGTAAAGCAATTAATAAATTATGAGCTCAATTATGTAATAACTCCTTTCAATTTTCATAACCTAAAGTAAACATAATTAAAACTGTTCTAGGATAACTTAAACTTCCACTTATACTCAGAATAAAATTAGTTATTTCTATTAATAAACCTTTCTATCAATTTGTTTATGCAAACGTGATCCAAGATTAATCTAATCTAATCTTATAATTACTGGGTACTAATCTGTTGTAGTTATTCAAGCTATAACAAACCTTGAAGTGTCATTGTGCATTTAACGCTTGAGTGAGGATTTGAATGATTGCTGATTGAACGAGTGCCGACAAGTGATTTATAAGTGCTATATGCAAATGAAAATTTTAGAAAAATATTTATAATGTAAATAAGATTTATATATACTTGAAATTTAATAACAAAATAAATTATATTACCCGGAAGAATGTTATTACAATATAATTCCGTTTCTTTTATCAAAACAAAATGTATTCTCCAACAAATCTTTTATTCATATCTAACACTCTCCTGGGCTCCCTTTGTATTTACAAGGGTATTAAATATTTTGTTTTCCACAATTTGAATAATTTCTTATTACATTTTGTGCACTTTTCCCTCTTTCTGGCTTTCTGGCTGTCTCTTTGTTTGCCGTTTGCTGCTTCCGCACTTATTATGACAGGTGACAACACTTGAGGCGCGCCGAGGAGGAAATGAATGTGTCGTTGCTGGTGCTCTCTCCACCCTTCCAGGTATATAAGCTCGGATGCCGATGCCCGGACTCCGCCTGGCTTAACACTAGGGGTGTATTATCCACTAAGTTGTTTTTAAAAGCAAGACAAGCCATAATTTCTTTCTTACTGCGAACTGGCGAACGGCGAGGCAAGACTTGTTAACTGCTTTTGGCATGCAAATGAGACATTAGTCAACGGCAGTCGTACGAACATACCCTATATCGCATCGGGGCTATATATAGCCAAACCCCTTCATCGACGGGGGGCCCATAAACAAATAAACACATTTTAACCCCTTTTTTTGGGGTTCAGCTGCTCCTGCGCTTAACCCATTCCCAGTGCCATTCCCAGTGCCAGACCCACTGCCACCTGCCAACGCACATGGCTTAGACAAAGGCATTAACAAATTTACTCTATTCCGTTAATATTTTGGCGCCCTGGCACCCAGAAATACACATTTTCCCCTCCCTTCAATTTTATTTTGTGTGTGGAATATGTTGTTCATGTTTCCCGTCTCTCCTATGGTTTTTACGACACAAAGGCCTGAAATTACTGGCACCTTTGATGTCGGGCCGTTTATTTGTTTGCCTCCAAGCGCCCTGCGAATTGCATGTCAGTCAATCCAGGGTAATGCCTAATAGACTGCATTGTTGATAAGAAACTACCATATAACACAAATCAACACTTGGAAAAGTGTTTTGCCCCCCGTGCTCCCGCTTCTGCCTTACTGCCTTTACTGCAGCCCATTTTCATTGTGCCGCGCTGACAGAAAATCAATTGCAGCCTGTAGTTGGAAAATCCATCCAACATATTTTCCTGTTGACAGCAATTTAATATTATCGCAAAGTTATTTTCTGCACGGACCTCAAGGTGCACATTCCCTACGAGCATGCGAGGATTGCAAGGGGCTGGATAGGAGTGCGTGTGCTGGGCTTTTCGGTTCGGGGAAGGTCGATATGAACAGGAACTGGTGTTAAGGGAATATAATAATGCATAAAAAATATTCTAGAAATTATATACATTAAAAATACGCTGGAATTTATATAATAACGCGAAAATAATATACTATTCTAGTTAAAAACTGACAAATGCAGCTTTAAGTAACACTTTTAATGTTGAACATAATATATAATAAATATATTTCAATAATATAAGAACAATCCTATCCTAAAAAATTAAGATTATATTTTTCCTAATTTAAGAAGACAGCAATATGTTTTACACATGGCCACACTTAAGCAAAATTAGTCAGTGCTGGTCACTCTGATCTTTGATTCATTTGAAAATAATATTTTATATATAAATAATAATAATAATATAAATTATAATTTATATTTTATTTTTACTTGTGTTTATTGTAAAGAAATGTATGTTTTAAATTTTTAAACCATTGAAGGGATAACTTCCTATGAACAATAAATTAATATTTTTTATATTTTTTAATAAGATAGAAACATATTTTGGACATGGTCACAGTTAAGCAAAATATATTTTTGAACTAGATTGAAACTACTGTTTAAAGTATAGTATACGCTTATTTTTCCTCTCCCTGAATTTTCTCACTTTATAGTTTACTTCTCTGGTTCAACACACTCTCCTTGGAGCTCCTGCCGGTTAGAAGTTTACTGCCTTGTGACTCATAAACCGCGACACGCATTCAATCATCCCAAACTCACACCATGGTATTGGAATCACGGCCCGCAAACAGGATTTCACTTATCATAAACAAGATGGCGCCACGTGTGGTCCTGCGGACGCGAGCATCGGTGAGTGGCTTTAAATCAAAAAATGTAAACAAGTGCAAAAATATCAATAAAGAATGCGGGGGCGGAGGAGCTGGACTGGAGAGCGAGGACTCCGGGACTCAGCATGTTGTACATTTAATTTTCAACTTTTGACATATTTATGATAACTTGGGTCATTTACGTGCAACCTTTGTCTGGTCGAGCAGAGCCAAAAGAAACGACGCAGAGGATGCCAGGTGGAACAAGTCCAGAAAGGTGCAGTCACTGAGATAAAAAGAGTGGAAAATACTTCAGAAAAATGTCTAATGTTCAGGTTTATTAAAAGAGAAAGAAGTATATATAAGGGGAAGATTAACTGACATAAAAATTATAAAAATAAAGCAATAATAAAGCTTGCAACTTGCAAAACATATTTCCTTCAAAATCATATATCTTTTCATATTTTCCCTTATTAAAAAACAATGGTTTTTCTCGCAGTGCCCCAGTTGGAGAACGAAAGCCGCGGAAAGGGCATTCCTTGGCAGACATTCAGTCAGCCTGCCGGCAGGACATCGTTTAATTGCGAACAAGTTTTTTAACACGATGTCGGACAACCTCCGGGCCTTGTTTGCATAAGAATCAAGTTGCGGCAACACGTTGCCAGCTGAAGTCGCATATCGTGCCCTTCGTCCCCGATTATCCTTTATCCCCCCAGGGATACTCTCGCGGATCCGTGCAGCCCTCCGATAATGAGTCTTAACCATTCGTTTTATTGATCGCAGCTGCCCTTGGGCAGTGGGATATATATCTCACGGGAGTATATAGGGACAATTGCGAGCGGCGATCTCGCGGCGGCGATAACGCGCTGAAAGCCACACCAAAAATTAATTAATTTATGAGTCCGTCATCCGGCGAACGCCGAATGCTGAATGCTGAGAAATGCCGCACTGATGAGCATAAAATTGCCACGGCCAATGTGCATTGCTAACCCACATTTCGCATGTGGCATGGACACCATAAATTCCCCAGCAAATGTTCATGCTAATGAGCGACACGCTAACTGGGCCAGCTCAACAATTGCCGGGGAACCGGAGCCAGAACGTGGCCGGCCGACCAACCATTCCAGGATATACTCATAGGCCGCGGCTCTATATCTGCCAGTGCACTGTGAAATTTATTTTTATTTAAAGGGAGACTTTAGTGAGGGAAAGGAAGGAAAAAGTGTAAGCTTACTCCTAGCTTTTATTTAATTTATTTACTTTTTATTACTGTTACTTCCTGATACTTCTTACAATTTGTTTATATTTTCTATTGACAAACATTATATATTAAATATTTATTAGTTAAGAAGTTAAAAATATTATTATATTAAATAGTCTTGAACCATGTTTCGTATCAGAAATAAATTGAAATAATCTTATTCTTTTCTGGGAGTGCACAAATAATTTCTCAATATTACGGCTGCTATTCGAGGAAAGAAAGAAATTTAATTAAAGTGTAACTCCTGGGTCTGACTGTGACTATGCCTATGACGGCCACTGCGACTCCATGGCTTAGTAAATGAAGCTTGAGCAGGCCATGTCCTTGCCCGGCATAACTCATAATTTTTCATTTTCCGCCTGCTTTTCCCTCTCACTTCCCTGAGAACTGCGAGCTGGGGCCCACACACGACTGACTGCACAGAGAAAAATTAAGTACTCAATTGGATTAACTTAGAAAATCTTTTTTATTAAAAGAAAAAGAATTTTAAATATCAGATTTTGTTTAGTTTAAGTTAGTTATAGCTTTCAATATGGAGCGTTCTTAGGATGAAGGTACTCATGAAATTGATAGAGCTGCTGCAACTTGTCTTGGATCTGACTTTTTGAGGTGAGTTCTTAGACTTAAGTCATCAGCATTTGGTTTTAAAATTTTATATATGAAAAACTCTATCGGAGGAATGATTAAACAAATTTTTATTGTGTGTCACTTCTTCTCCACAGCGTCTGCGGCTTAATTTACACTTTTGTGCCTGGGCGCGTGTTTATCGCGGCCACAAAATCTCTTTTGGAAACTTGCACACACCTTCGGCAGGGCGGAAGGGTGAAGGGATGTGTGGCTTATATATGGCCGGAGTGGGTGCTATGTGTGGCAATGGATATAGGCGAGTATGTGCTATATGGCTCTACGGTTCCGAGCGCTGCACTTTTTTATAAGCTGCCAACATGCGAAAATGGGCCTTAGCAGTTGTTATGAGTGTTAACACCCATGGATATGCCTTTGGACCCACAACTGGTAACCGGTAACCGGTAACTGCCAACCGGGGAACTCTCTGCCACTGAAACCAAAAAAAGAGAGAACCAGGCTTAGAAACCAAGTCCCAGGCTGGGTTCTTGGTTAGGAAAGGTGTGGGATCGTAGGGGTATATCTGTGGCTTTGGGGGAGGCCTAAAGACAGGGATATTTTTAAGGTTTACTATATTATCATTTGTTGTTATTTCTGACCTATTTAGCTCTTATTTTGCTTGAATTAATTAGTCATAATTTTACGAGGTATCAACTGTTCGTTTGTCAAGAGCTTGAACCTTTTCCTACATTATTTTCTGGTGATATAATATTTTTCCTGCCCTTCTCCCATATCGCGGCGTGCCCATGCCCATGCCAGGCATTTGTAATTTGCTGTAAATGTTGTAAAATGCCTGGCGTGTAATTTAATTAATAACAAAAAAAAAGCCAACAGCACTGAAACACGAAATAAAAACTTGGGTGGCAAAAAACGAGCAGTGAAAGTTTTGCAGTTATTAGTACGTTATAAAAATAGTTTTCAAATGGGTTTGTACATCTCGGACCCCCTTTCTTTTTACGATTATTTCAGAGCCCTTTGGCGTGGTTTTAATTAGCGTGTTGACCGCTGAGCCTTCTGGCCAGGATTTGATTGTGTGGAAAAGGTGACACGGAATTAAGAAAAACGTCAACTGGGCTTGGTCCTTTCAGCCAGGAGCAGTTGCATGGCCACGCTTTGAGGTAATATTATAAGTAATTCGGTGCCAGAATGGGGTGTGTGTCAGTGCAGTTGCATATAATTAATTTCTAAGGCTGGCTAGGCTACTGAGGTTTGAACTCTGCTCTTTTAATTGTTGCTTATTTTGTATGTGTTTTTTTCTGACTCAAATCCAAACAAGCCAACCCGCTGGGACACAAAATCGTACAAAGAGAAACAAGGCTTTATGAATGAATTGAAATTCGTTTTGGGGATTCGCCTCGGAGACGCTGTGGCTACCTGGGTGCCAGTGCCAGCACCACCACACACGTCATTCATAATCGCTGCTAACAAATGTTGATAAATGAACAAATTATTAACCGAATACGGTGTTTGTTTTTTGGGGGTCTCCCCGGGTCGCTTGATTTAAATAAATTGTGCCATTTATCATGCAGCAGCCGCGGAACAAAGCCGGACAATATTATGTTGAAATCATTGGTTAGCCATTTGAGTGCTGGAACTTTTTCATATGTAAATGGATCGAGGGACCACCCGAAGTACACCCGTCTATGGGAATAGCTTCTAAGCTTCGTGGAGAGTTGGAGAGTCAGAGAGCTGGAGAGTCGGAGAGCTGCTGGAGAGTGCATTATTAGCCGGGGCTCTCGCTTATCGATTACAACTAATCGTGATTAAGTGCATTCCATTTGAGATGCAGCATGAGTTGCACACTCATGCGGAGGAAAAAAAGGTGGGGAGCTGGTGGAAGGCGAGGGAGAGGGGGGAGCAAGACAAATTAATCGACGCGATCAATTCCGCGACTCTCCGCCGCTGCTGATTTCGATCTTCGACACTTTTGTGACCGTTCCCCGATATTCCCCGATCCTATCCCGATCCAATGTATCCCCGCATTTCGCCCAGTCACGGGCGCTGGCTCAGCATTTCTGGCGGTGTTAAATAGCTTGTTTGTTGAGCGGACCCCTCCCCCCCCAACCACACACACACACAGAAGGTATTATATACGGATACGCCCGACTGTCTAACACTGGAGACTACACTCGAAAAAGGGATATCAAGAGGACTTCTTTGCGAAAGGCATCACCTTTATTGGGAATTTATTTTAGGTCATCAAGTTGAAGAAAATTTATTATATTCCCTAAAGTTTTTTGATACAAAATATTGTATTTATTTAAATATAATTCAGTATAATATAATTAATATAATGTAATATAATATTGCCTTTATTGCTGCTTACTTCGTTTCGATCTATTTTAATACCTCCGGTTAAACTCAAGATGGTTTTCTAAAACCCAACTAAATACATTTATAAGGAAATGTTTCTTGAACAATTTATTAACCTATTATATAAATTAAATATAGTGTAATTATTTCTAAGAGTTACTCAGAGCTGAAAGAATAATAGCTGAAAAGTAAATATTAATTCATTTGTGGCTTCATGTTCAATTCAAATGAGTTCCCATAGTAAATACATTTTTTTAAATATAAATATATATCTAAATATATGTTGGACATTTCTTAGATAGTTTTAAAAATATAGATATATATCTAAATATTATTTTGGACATTTCTCCCAGTGCCAACGCGGGATTAGCTGGCTCGAATAACTCCCGACGATCGCTGTTGAGATTGTCAGTCAGTCAGGCTCTCTCAGTGGGTTTTATTAGCACTCGACATTGTTGGGCTTTTGAAGTGTGTTCTTGCTTGTTTGCGCTGATGTTGCAACAATGACGCGACACAAATGCGGGGTATAGAAATCGTTTATGGACACATTTTCCCCCAGTCATGCCTCCCCGAAGTCAGGCACGCGTCAAAGTTGATCCGGGGTCTTGCATTTGATCTCCAAAGCATTTCTGGGTCATACAAAAAACCTCGAACTCGTTGAAGGTTCCAAAAACCACAAAAAAAAAACTCAAAACTCGGCCAAGACTTACTGACTCGACCGAAAAATTCATAATGAAAAAAGCTCCGCTTCCGTTTCATATCGGGGCCAATTCCAGGAATTTAGTCAAACATTTTCACACACTCTCTTATATCACACTTGTCGTATCAACAGTTACGGCCCTGAATCGAGGCATATGCCATATCGGGGGATATATACCTCCGATCGTGTGACGGATGGAGCGTGCAGCCCGCCAAACTGCAGCGACTGCACTTCTCGCAGCGGAAGAGCGTCTCACTCGGGGAGAGTATAAAAAACAATATCGAAATATGTAAAAATAAATATAAACGTACAGGTACAACAAGAAAAGGCTGACAAAACCTGGTACAAATTATTATGAAAAATTGCGCGCGCACGAGAAAATTATTTGCCGAAAAACAAAGGCAAAAAAACACAACAAGAAACTGGAAAAACTCGTTGCGAATATAAGTATCTTGCCCAGAAAGAGATGGCAAAATACACTGCATTATGTTCGCGAATCGCGATATACTGGCCTGGCCCAGGCACTAGTGGTAGTAGCCGCTTTTCTAGGCGACCAACCAAGACTGGTTGTTCGCTTGGCCGACAAAGTTGCGTGGGCTTTATTGGCAGTTTCGCGGTAGTGTGGAAAATATTTGGCTGAAAATTGTACAAATTAAATTAACGACATGGCGGCTTTTTGATATATAGTATGATATAGTATGAGTGTGTGCACGGTAATGGGTCGGATCGGGTTTTTTTGGCTGCGAATCGTTGCCCACTCTCAAGATAGTGTCGGGTCTTCGGCTGGGCATACTCGAATGGGCATAAATTGTTAGTGTTTTGCTAGAAATTAAGTGTTTAACGATTGTGTCACTTTTAAATTAAATTATGATGAATTGCTCTAACAAAATTGAGATTTTATATAGCTTTTCTTTGAGGACAGACAATTTTAGGGGCTCTTTACAAGACTCTTTGATCTAAAATTGGCAAAAACAGACTCGTAAATGGTGTGGAATAATAAATATACTTAATAACAAGGCACACAATATTTTTAAATAAATATTCCTCTTAAATAATAATCACAGCATATAAGCCCACCTAAACAGACGTTGATTTTTTAATTTTTAGAACTATGTCTTAGCTACTTTGCCATTCTAGATCGTATTTTTAACAGAGCCTCAAGTTCTCTTCTTGAAAAATATATATTTCCTTACTGGCTATTTTTAA
Organism: Drosophila pectinifera; assembly: GCA_008042775.1. Taxonomy (NCBI): domain Eukaryota; kingdom Metazoa; phylum Arthropoda; class Insecta; order Diptera; family Drosophilidae; genus Drosophila; species Drosophila pectinifera. The sequence continues at coordinate 49,204 of VNKC01000086.1, forward strand.
GGAGAGACCTTTAATGTGCACCCCAGCAACATTATGTTTTTAGCACCATTAAATTGATGCCAGGATACCTCGCCGTCGGTGAGTGGAAGGTGCCCTGAACAACGGCCGCCTTTATTCGCCAAACATCCGTTCACATGAGTTGCGGAGCAGCGGCTTGTTGTGGGGTCGACTTGCCACACTCGCACACACACTCGCACCCGAATTCACACTCACACCCAATGCACTCGCAGCGGGTGACAAGCGTTCCATAATTTAGACGGCTGTTCATCAACGGACCACGCAGCCCAGCCACAAATCCATCAACAGTGGCGCCTGCATTCGAGTCTGGCCTTTGGCTCTGGGCCTGAATTGGAGTTCACCGAGAGAAAATATTATTTAATGGGTGTTACCTAATTGTTAAGAGAGTTTTTATAAACAACCTATAATTAATAATATTACTTTTAGCAAGTTCTATGGCCCAACTTCGAATTTCTAAATAAATTATGAACCGCATAAGATATATTATTTTATTTATTCAACAAATAGTATCTTAATAAATCTAACTAAAATTAAAGAAAGTTAGCTAGGATTTCAGGATTTGAATTTAAGATTGATGACCAAATCTGACATTATTTTCTTACTAAAAATTATATTTATATATCTTTAAACGATGCCTGCCTTTGACAGTCTACCTTATTCTGTAGTAATTTAATAAAGAATTAATCCTAGTATTCTCCATATAGTTCCTGTAGTTTTTTCTCCCCGTGCAGTTGCATCACTTGTCTCTCGATTTTTGTGCCACAAATAAATGCATGTAATTAATAACGTGGCTTGGCAATTGTGTCTGGTTCGTGGAAGCCCAGTTCCTGCCACCAGGTTTTCTTCTATTTTCCATTTACTGGCTCTTATTTTTTTTTTTTTTGTTTTTTGGTGGGCTTCACCCGGTGTTAATGGGTGTGTGCCTGCCATTGTTGTGGTGTCCACAGAACTGGGTCTCGGATTCCTGTAGCATTTCTTGAGACCATTAATTACAGCATCTTACAAGTGCGATCAAGATCGGGGCAGGGGACCTGATCCCGTCGAAAAGCCAAGAGAGTTTTGGTTTAAGGGCGTTGCGAGGCTGATGTCAGGTAGCACTTGATTGGATTTAACCTGGTTCGTGATCCTTTTGATTGAATGGTGTTTGTGTGAATGATGGAAACACGTGTAACCTGCTTTCCTGATAAAAGAGGAGTGGGTGCTGCGAGGAGTTCTTGGAAATTTTAAGTAAAATATTGTGATTGCATTTAAAATAGAGTTGGTATTGCACTAAGGTTTTGAGCAGGTCTTAGTTTTAAAAACTGGCTTGTAAAATAAGAAATCTTTAGATGAAATGTCACATATTCCCTGAAAATATGAAAAATAAATCACCTTGAATTTGTTCAAAGTAAAGTCTTCCTTGGTTCCCCCAAAGGATGTGCGTCCCTGACATCTCCCACAGCTAGATGTGAGTGTTCCAAGGACTCTCTCCTGTGGCTCCAGGCTAAATAGCTGCGAAAGTAACGTAGCACGTCCGGCAGTGAGGCCTTGAATCCTTGGAAACTTTCCCAGCGTAGACAATAACTTGTCACCAGCTCCTGTCGCGTGTCCCTCAACTGAAGCAGCCCGAGGACGACTACTTAAACAGTCTCCCAAATGGCAAAACAAAGCCGTGCCTCGACTATACCTCAGTATCCATGAGTATATCGGGAGACAATGTGGAATCAATAAAATTTTACAAGCGCTGACGACGACACCCGCGGATGCCGAAGGATATATCCTTCGATTTTTGGCAACGGACCACGCTTATACCATTATTAATTTTTCTAAATGCGCGTGTCAAATGTCAAACACTAAAAATCAAGGTGAGCCCTTGCCAATGCCCTTGCCTTTGCTTTGTCCTTTCTTGCCTGCATCTCAAGGACACTCTAGGCCATAAAGTCATTTGGGCCCAATCAATGCCTTTATTGTTATGCTCTAAATGCCCATAATGAAGTGCCACACGCAGTTAATGGTCCTGCATTTTGGTAGTAGCCTTGACAACCCAGGCAAGGTCACAGGTCACATATACCCCGAAAAGCCGAAGCTCTCCTAATTAGTTGAATTACTTACTTATTCGCAATTGAGCTGTGAGCTGTGCTATGCTAATGACTTCATTGCGGCTAAGTACTTCCGTTCTAGTTCTAGTTCTAGATTTACCTCCCATTTCATCACACATTCATCAGATGAGGAGTCGCAGTCTTTTCATGTGGTTTTTCACTAGGTTTTATTAGGGAAGGGTATGGGTATGAGGTAAAAAAATATTTACAGACCAGGTTTATAACAGAAAAATTATAAAACAAATGTAAGACAAGTTCTAAAGTATTTATATACATTTACTAGGCTTAGACTCAAATAAATCTTACATTACAATACATGTAGAGCACATTTTATAGACTTCATATTTTATTATTTAAATCGTAATGGAAACTAGAAACATTTTCAGCTAAACTACAAATTTCAAACCTTTTTTTGTATTAAAATAAGTATTTCTTTTTCTTTTCAGAGTATCCCTAATTCGTTAATCATCTTTAAAAATTAAATCCCCTTCACTACTGTTGTTTACTTTGTCGCCTGCCGCCTTAAATATCATTTTACCATTGTTTGTGTCCATAAAAAAAGGGCAGCCACTACTATTTGCTGGGCCTCAGTTTATTTTCGGTTTCGATTCATTTAAAAAGTGTACATCATGTGGCCATTAGCTTTGATGTGGTGCCGAAGGGGGCCCCCTGCTCCTCGCTGTGTTCACGACAATTACGCATATTATTTGCACAAATTACGCATGGCAAATTATTTGTACATATATTTATTATTGGACTTTCTCGTTATGCGTGGGCGGCGGGCACGCAATCCACGGATCCGTGATTTCGAGGCGGAGCCAGGCCTCTCTAGCAAATTGTTAACAACTTGATTATGCGTCTAATGGCGAGATTGCAGGGGCGAAAATACACGGTATAGTGGTAGGTCTAGCTATATAGACCACATCCACCCCCAACTTGATTTTTTTACAGCCATAACTTGACCATAATTGCGCCTTTTCCTGTCCGTCTATATGTAAGAGCAATTTGCTGTTGCCACATCAGAGGCGACAGTTTCTCTCCAGCCCATCAAAGGCCCCAAAAACCCAGAAAAAAATGTGACGACGACCACATGAAAGCGGCCAGAAACATAAACATCTACTTAATGATTTCCCTACATATATATGAGCATATATATCTGTAGCGAGTATCTGGCGAGTTGCTGCCGCCGCTGTGTCTTCCCCATTCATAATTCAGTGGGAGGCAAATTTCATTGTTGTTTACATAGTAAATTTATACTTTTTTACAACATGTTTCCATTATTTTAGTAGTGAGTAAACACACAGCCACATGTGGCACATTTCTCTGCGGCTGCAATTGTGAACTTCAAAGTCCCGGAACGTGCAGACTGCTTGGCAACAGCCAGGAAAATATTATAGATGACAAGGGTCGTCTAAACCCAACTCTACTCTATATCCTGCACTTCAAAATTCATTTCCATTCTTCACTTCTTAAATAAAATATCGATTTCAATAAGGGAAATTGTAGAAGCCAATAAAGACCTTATATTGAGTTTGGTTATACCTAATATGACTCCGATCTCGTTGATCTCTCTTTAGAAACAATCTGGTGTTTTAGGGCTGGCTTTATATTTAACAGAAATAATGTAATTTAGCGTAAAGAAATTGAAAGTTCGAGTTAAGGGGTTTTAAAAAGGTATAATTAAATCAACATTTACTTGGGGCCTTCTTGAGAGCATAATTTGGCAAAAAATGGAATGACAGCCAAATGCCGTACATATTCCGATTCGCTGTTAAAATCTTAATTATTTAAGATTAAAATATTGAAAAAAGCCGGAAAAAAAATGTTGGCCGATTTTTCAAAATTTGATAAGGGGTTACATCATTAAAATTGTCAAAAATTAGCAAAAAATTAATTTTGTCAAATTTCTAAAATTGATGTGCAGATTATTTAACCGAATAAAAACTAACACAGAACTGCTTTCCGAATTGAATTTAAGGCATTTTTGACTTTGTTATGAATATTTTTAACATTGATTTTTCCTAAAAATTAGGACATAAAAAACTACCGATTTAAGGACCCAAAAATTCGTATATATGATGTCTTCTGGAGAGCATATTATGGCCAAAAATGGGTTGACGGCCAAATGCCGCATATCTTTCGATTCGCCACTAAAATCTTATTTAATTAAGCAATGATTTTTTTCTTAACTCTGATTTGTTTAATAAATTAGGGTAAAAAACTACCGATTTAAGGACCCAAAAATTCGTATATATGATGTCTTCTGGAGAGCATATTATGGCCAAAAATGGAATGACAG
>VNKC01000088.1:0-80485 GCA_008042775.1 Drosophila pectinifera
CGCCGCTAAAATCTTAATTATTTAATAATAAAGTATTGCCTTAAAAATGATTTGACCAAAAATTAGGATACAAAAATGCCGATTTAAGGACCCAAAAATCCGCATTTTATGACTTCTGAAGAGCATAATTTGTTTAAAAATGGAATGACAGCCAAATGCCGTTCATATTCGGAATCGCCGCTAAAATCTTAATTATATAATAATAAAGTATTGCCTTAAAAATGATTTGACAAAAAATGAGGATATAAAAATGCCAACTTAAGGACCCAAAAATCCGCATTTTATGACTTCTGAAGACCATAATTTGGCCAAAAATGGAATGACAGCCAAATGCCGTCCATATTCCGAATCGCTGTTTTCAAGGCATATATAATACATTTGGCTGACATTCCATTTTTGGCCAAAATATGCTGTTAAGAAGACCTGAGGTTTACGCATTTTTAGGTCCTTAAATGGGTTTTTATGTTCTAATTTTAAGGACAACTCAAGGCTTAAAATACTTAAATTCAATTCGGAAAGCAGTTCTATGTTAGTTTAAAAAAAAAATTAATATGTCTGCAGAGTTCAAACATAATTTTTTCCCCAATTTTTGACCATGAAAAAAAGTAAAATTATTGAAAATATTTTTAACCATTGATATAATGTGAGTATATATTGTATTTATTGATCTGTGCCTGATTTTCTCTTGTCTCCCAAATTGGGAAAAACAAGATAATTGGCCATTAGGCAATCGAACAGGAAATTTGACAAATAGATGAAAATAAATTAGAATTTGACCAAAATGTTTGATTCTCGGAAAGCAGTTAGCAACAGAAATCACGACAGTGACGGGTATTAATATATGTTTCATAGATATAATAAAAATAAAAGCCAGAGCTTGCTTTAGAATAAAATTGTTGAAGAAAGTAATACCAGAAATTTAAGTATGTTTTGTAAGCATTTTAACATTACAGGCTTACTATAACTTTGGGGGTTATATTATTATATTATGAACTCCTTTATGAGAAATAACTTTATTTAACAATTTTTTTCACTGTTTATAAACTCTTGCCGATCACTGTAAGTTGCCAGGCGTTGTCGGTTGTAGGCGTCGGTGTTAAATGTAAATTCTTGCCCGAACTTTCTCCCAAATGGAACACAAAGAGGATCATTAAGCCATGGAGAGACATGTCTCCAATGCATCCATCGCGGGCATCCACAGCTGCAGTCGATCTGGAGCCGCTGGGGCGTATGATTGATGTGATGATGACACTGCCGCCACCACTGCCAAGTTGATGGTTCGCTTTGCGGCAGACAAAGGCGAAACCGTTACCAGTCAGTAATGGCAATCAATCATCGCCGGCAGCCTGCCATATATCGATATCGATAACGATTTTGCGTCAGCTTGTCGCGCGTTGGCAGACGGATCGTTGCCAAGCCGTGCGACTTCTACTGCCCAGAGAAATGATGAACAATAAAATTGTGATCTTTATGGGTACTTCCATCGAGCTCGTGTTTTAATTTTAAAGACTGTGATCCCCCGCTTTTTAGGGCACCTGCTTTGAAGTTAACACCATTTTGGATCAGAGCTAAAATCAGTTTCTTAAAATCTCGGGGACTTTATGAGTCCACTTTCAGAAAGCGTCATTAAGTTGTGGACTATGTTGTTAAGGCAGTTAATTGATTTATTGCACAGCCATACATTGATACTGATTCTAAAGTATACACTCTGATTCAAGTTAAACAGATTTGGTATATGAACAGATCCATCTGTTACGGCAGACAATTGTGTAACTTCTCATGGGCCGCTGCACCCAAAACCGATCAGCTCCAAACAATTGTAAGGAAAACCTCACGCAATGCAGTTTGACATTTCAGCCGAATATCTTTGAGAGATCCACTGATGCAAGGCGCAATCAATCATTAGCATCTTTTCAGAAATTAATTCTCCCAGTTTTTTGTGCGCTTTATTGCCTTTTTTTGGTGTGCCGCCCACGCCAACTCGTGTATCGAATGCTGCCATTATGTCTGGGGCATATAGAAAATTGAATCGTTGTGCAGTGTGGGGCTGTGGCACGCATACAATTAACACAGTAATGAATGAATAATTAAAATGGAGAAAGACTTAAGCGACGAACTTTATGCCAGCGTTGGATTGAGGGAGCAGCCAACTAAGCCAGAGCCAGTCAGTCACGCAGTAAGTAAGGCATCGAGTCAGTCATTCAGTCAGTCAATCAGGCAATGGGCTTCCCACCAGCCAAAATGTTAAATTACAAAAGAGCAGCAGACATTGCATGTACTTTGCAGATTTGGTGAAGCTGCTGAAATGATGCCATCAGCGCCAAAGAGCGACAACAATAGACAGTACAGTGGAGCCCTTTGCTAGAGGGAATTCAGTTTAATTTAAATAAATATAGGATTAACAGTGAATATTCTTATTGAGCATTGACGCATTGCTTATTAACTTTTTATTTCCAAGGAATTTTCAGATGCCTTATTGAAATATCGGTTTAATTCTTTAAACTTTCCATAAATATTAGTACTTTCTAGAGACCATCTCTAGCTTTGTTCACTGTCTCCATTCCGGGTGTGGGCTGCTCGAGCGAGCACTGAAGATGCCCCGATACACACACACTTCAGAGACAATTGTCTGCGAGAGTGTTTCCCAACACCTGGCCCCACCCCTTGCCCAGCTGTATTTCCCTTCACCTTTCTGGCCCAGCTGCTTGGCTTCTCTCTTTCTTGGCCGCTTTGGCATTCATCGGGCTTAATGGGCCGCATAATTAACTAATGTAGGTGAAACAGCCTCCAAGACCCGTGGCACAAATGAAGTACGCAATTGTAACAGCTACCCGTCCATTGGGCAACACGAAAATCGTGTTAAAAAGGTGTTCACTGTACCTTTAAGGGGCCAGCTACGCCTACTTTGGCGCCCGGGGCTCTCTACCCAACTCTCTGCAATTAACAGTGCTTAATTATCCACAATGCCGTTCAGTGGGTTACATTTAATATTGGCTTAAAACTAACTATTTCAGCATCTTAATTGGATTGTGTTATATAACCAAAACAAGGCTAGAAAATATATATAATTGTAAGTAATTATATGAAAAGTAACTGTTTAGGTCCAGTTACATTTAGCTTTAATTGGGAAAACTATTGAACTATCTCTGCCAGCATAGTCACAGATCTATCTTAAGGAGAAACCTCCTCCTGCTTTAAGCCACATCCAGTTCAATGATCCATTTCAGCTTGTACTTTATCGCTTTTTGATTAGATCATGACACAATAAAGCTCACCTCACCCTTCTTTGTTGGTTGGCTTGGAAAAACAAGAAATTCGCATTTAACCATTTAACAACTGAAGTATTTTTCGCTGACCATTTACGGCGACCTAATGAATAACTGACTTGCTGACTGGAAAACTGACTGGAACAGACTTTATGGCATGCTGTAGTCACTAAGATGAAGAAACATTGCGAAAGGCCTTCCCCCAATGCAATTGAGTTAACGATTACCGGGGGGAATCAAGATAGAGTTAATACGCCTTTAGCTTGTTTATATTTTCATATATCTTACATTTTTATAAGCCTCCAAAAACTTACTCAAACTGTTCAGCCAGCCCTCTCTCCTGTGAGCACATGTAACTGGCATAAAATTATAAAATTCCATTGATTAATTGCTGACATGATAAATACGTTGCGTCTAAATGTGACACAAGTTGCGCGCCTCAAACTATGGAGAAGAATAAAATTAAAAAAATTAAAAATACAAAGTATACTACAAAATAATGCCCACAATGGTAAGAACCACAACGACTGCTGCGACAGGCACAGCGAACAATTTGTAATTAACACGCGTGGGTCTCAGTCTCAGCCTCAGCCTCAGACTGAGACGATCCAGCGAACGAGCTAAGGCTGCGAAATAGAAAATACTTGAACAATTTGAGATACGAATTGATATTCAGTTTTGCCACATGGTCCAGTTGCCATAAAAGGCATATCGAACCGCTGGCAGCCTATGCCAAATATACAGTTCCATCCAAAACCATAAAACGGGCCGCGAGAAAATACATATTAAATAAGGCTTGACAGGGTAAATAATCTAAGTTAATTCCTTTGTAGAATTTACTTATGTCTTGCACTGTATTGGAGTATACAAGCCAATTTTCATATATATATATATGCGCTTCTCCGTTCAAACAAAAACTTGAACTTGTCCAAAATCATTCGACTGAGTGATTTATATGAATTTTATTTATAGACTTTGGGCAGAAAAGAACAGAACAAAAACATTTACATGCCATGTAAATTGGCTGTTCGTGTCGGGCATTTATTTAATTATTTATTTATAATTAAATTGTTTATTTAGCCTCAGATGTCGTCTTTGCCATTTCGGCTGGCCAGGAAGCCAATTAGTTTAGCTCTATATGGCCTAAACTATTTGACGTTTCTTGTTGGTAGCATCTCTAAGCCATTTTCCATATGGCTTCGAGATCTCTATCGCATCACCTTTGGCTTCATCTCCAACTTATACTCAGGCCCGTAGGAAATATCAAATATCAGCAATGCCAGTTAATTAAGCGATCACTAAAATGTTACTTCCACTGAAGCCACATCTGATCTTGAGGCGCAGGAAGGAAGCGCTTGGAATGTTGGCGATGGCAAACCACTTTCAATTCTGCATGGCCCATAAAGGGAAGGGATTATGATGTGGTTCATCTGGGAAATATAAATTATATAATATATAGGAGCTTTCCGTGCTCGATTGAAATGGCATTGTATTAGGGCCCCGTAAATGGCATAATTAATTTAGCCTTACCTTTACCAGTTCCCTGTAAATTTATATAATCTCCAAGCTGCGCTCTTTTCAATCTGCAAAGAGTCGACTTCTGTCTTGTCAGTCAGCCGGAGACAACGCAATATTTTGTAGCCAAGCTCGGATTGTGGCATTTGCTGTTGTTTCTGCAGCCTGGCTGCTTTGGGGCTCCGTTTAATCTTTTGGCTGCAACATGTAATAGCTCTTTAAAAGGTTCAGAGCCCAGGCGCACTCTCGCCTCTCGGCTCTTGAATTGGGTCAGCAAAGTGTTATGTGTGCGACTAAGTATTTACTTATGGAGCATGTGAGCTTGGAACATGGAGTCGGAGTAGGAGTCGGAGTCGGAGCCTGGAGCTGGAGACCGAGCTTGTGGGGCATGCCACACACATCAGGTCCGGGAGATGAACACTGATTGGCCGGGGTCAGAGTTTACGGGGGCTAATCGTGAGCCAAGCCAAGTACCAACCAAGTCGAAGCCTATTTTTTGGGCCAATAGTCTTTGGCAGAAACATCGCACAATATATGACTCAATTTGTGCAGGCTTTGAGTAGCTATTTCTTGGAGTTTCAGGGATTTTTCAATATAATATTGTTATTAATTAATATTAGTAATCATTCAGAAATGATTTCACTATTTTTTCCTATTAATTTCAAGGCTTTTATCTGCAATCTAATGATGCCATCGATGATTTTACAACCCCTGCTAAAACAATGGTCCTGCATTGTGACCATAGTCATAATACCTGAGGTTATGCCATCAGCCCACACTCCCAATATCGTCAAAATCTAGCGCGTGGCCAAAGAGCCAATCTCTAATTAAATATTCAAAACATATTCCCACCATAAATGTCTCATAAATACACGATTTTACTCCTTTTTTATTTATTTGACAAAAAGGGCACGTACATAACTATGGCAAATGCAAATTGAGTCGTAAATCAAACATAAAATCGCACATGACTCGAAACACTTGTCAGGCTTTGGTAAGCTGACATAACCTAATATTATGTAGTGTAAGAGGACATTGTTTTATATATTTTGTAATTTAAATATAAGAGTTTATTAAGATTTATACTACTAAAATTGAAGGAAAGCATTTAATTTATAAGATGAAATACCTATATGGGGTAACAATGCTTTTCTGTTTAATATGCTGAAATATTTTTCCAACTTTATATGTATGTACTTATATTTCAAGCCCTTGTGGCTAATGGGAAAATGAAGAAAATATTGCTATTAATGGATTGTCAGACGCTTCCCGGAGTTAACACTTAGAAAACAGCTGGCTCACCTGCCTAAGTGGCGGCACCGGAAGCCGCAGCAAACGTCAACAGTTGAACCTTTGCCTATTACCAGGGCGTGTCTGTACAACCCAAAACACATAAATATAAATACGAGTCTCAACAAAAACCTCTTCTTCATGCTTTTCGGCTAATTAAACATTTTCTGTGGCTTATACCCTTTTTAAAGGTATTGTGATTAGGAGATTTCAGACTTTAAAGGTGAACAAGTATAGTACAAAATATATGTATATCTGCGGAATTATTTTATGATGATAGGTAGTCGTTTTAAACAACTTAATCCACATACCGAGTTCTAAGCATTTACAGAAGCGAATTAAATAGCTATACATCATTAATCAGCATTAATAAATTAAAACTCAAGGGTAATTAAAGGATCTACTAAATTTGCTATATACATAAAAGATATTTAGATTAATTATAAACATAAACCTATCATCTCCAAATGAGAATTTAAAGAACTAAACATTTTCAACTGCTTCAAAGTGTATTAAAATATTTAATTTCTCTAAGTCTGAGCTTCTTGTTTTGTTTTTTTCGTATTTTTGTTTGGTAATTAGTCAAGCATGCACCGTCTAGTCAAATTCAGGAAGATTGTCAAAACACGTACCACAATTTGTTTGAGGAAGCACCCAGGTGAACACACAAAAATACTGGCTTACCTTTTTGTGGGATTTTTGGTTTTATTTATGTATATTTTTCACTTTTATTTATATTATGTCTGCGTGTGGCACGTGGTGGACCCAATGATGGACAGATAGATACGGTCACGCCCATTTGGTGCCCATTAGTTGATGCATTAATGTGTGAAGTTCCGACGTTTTGGTCGTCTACCTTTTGGCAAGTCGTTGGCATTTGAACTTGGCTTTATAAAATATAATTTACTATCTATCAATTTAAAGTTGAAAAATATACATATAATTATTAGTTATATTTTTGCAAGGTCGGAAACTGTCTTTGTTAATTAAAAAATGTATAAAATGTCTAGTCAAAGAAAAATGAACTTCTTTTATTATATTGTGCAAACATTAAAACCTTAAATTGACACTTGTAAAGAAATTTATTAAGAACTCTGAATAAATCACTTGGTTTGCCATGAATAAAGCCCCGAAAATAGGGAATAACACCTCAAAGTGCAATTTGTTGGCCCCGACGACGACAGCCCACAACTCGTGCCATAACTTTCAAATGCGATTTGTCCAAAAATTTGTTAGCTTGAAGAAAAAAGGTCCAAAGGCGTCTGGAGATAGAGAGCCCAGAGAACGGCGTGACAACAGTTGGCCATGCTTCCTACCAACGGAGTGCAACCAATTCGCGAACCGAGTCCGCACTCCAGGCCCAAATCCCAACTCCGAATCCAAATCCAATTTCAATTGCATTGCGAATGCGGCAGCCAAAGCCACGTTTTTGAACTGCCCGACCCCAAGAGGGTCAAGTGGCGCGTGTAGCGAAAGCCATGGCTAAAAGCGCTGAGCCGCAGTAGCCTCTCGGGCACACAGAAATAAAAATATAACGCAATCAATTGTAAATGGTGTATTAAATTTATTATTCATTTGAGTAAGGGCTGTTTTTATTTAGCCACCTAATCGATTTACTAAGGGAAGGGATTAATGATTCATTTTTAATGATAATTTTTCTCGGTGCAGTCTCAGCCTAGTCACCACCCACCGAAGGGCTTCTCACTTGAGGTTGGACTCCCAGACTCATGACTTCGTAGGGGCCCCAGATCTGGCTGCTCGAGCGTTCGATCTTCATGCCCGAGTGCGTGGCGAGACCTTACTGGCGTCTGAACTTGACATGCATATCATCTGGGGGCAGCCCCCATCCGATCCGATCCCCATCCCAGTCCCCAGTCCCAGTGCACTGGTCCAACTGGTATGTGCGTGCCGTAGGTAGGGTAGTAATCGGTCTAGACTGCATTGGGCCCGGCCCACGTTACCCCGTTCAGCATTGAGGCATCGAAAGTGTGTGCTGTTCTAATTAATGGCTTCATTAGCCCGCCGCGCGAGCATCAATGACACCTTGCCTTGCCCCGAGGCTGGAAGGCTGGTAATAAATGCCTCATATAGATACCTTAAAAAATTAATGGCGATTTTAATAAGCCGCAACTTCAGTGCAAGACCCGTAAAGTTTGGTTCAATGGCACACTTGAGGTGGCCACCACTACGTTATGGCGTTACGTTACAAAAAGCCGGTTGAAGAGCGAACATTGCTCGTAGAAAGCCGGTTTCCAAGAGAGCGTTGGTAAGAGAGCAGCGATCAGGGTTGTCGAGTCTAAAACTAAAAATATATATTAGCTTTAGCTAGATGGTAAATATTAGCAATTACTTGGGGTTTACTGTCTTTACAAGGTAGTTAGGTAGGTGCAGTGCAGGATACGCCATGACTTCATTAGCAAGCGAACTGTTACAATTGTGATTAACATTTATAGTGTGCAGCTCCTTTTTGAGAGAGAGCCACCATAAATCAATATTTATTACAATGACTTAAGCACCGTGTGTAGGTATGGTCATTGTAATCCATAATAAATCCATTTATTAAATGTTTTAGCCCCAAAGCCAAAGAGCGGCTGCGGCTAAGACTAGTTTCTCTTTTGGCTGAGATCGAGCATCGAGCATCGAGTATCTTGTATCTCTACGTTTTGTCCGAGTATCTCGCAGCTCTCCCAGCGCTGACATCATCCAGAGGCCCAGAGAGACCCCGAGTCCCCGGAGTCCGGAGGAAACTAGAGCCAGGTGTCGTCGCGAGGTATTTAATGGACGTGCGAGCGCGAAACTCTTTTAGTACAGCGTTGGCGTGCGAGACAGACGGTTCGGTTTCTGGTCGCGAGTTCGAAACGAGTTGCAAACGAATAGCAATCCAACACATTCTACCTTTCAGTGCCCAAAACAACAAAATAAAACCGAAAAAAAAAATAAAAGTATTTAAATAAAGCAAGCCAGACAGACGCAAGATTCGCTGGAACAAAAACAAGAGTAAACAGACATTTGTAGACTGACATCAGAGGGACTGCGAGTGCGGCCAAGCGTTGAGTGCGAAATGCAAGACGAGCAGCGAGTTCAAAACCACTGAGCTCGTTCCCAAAACAATTGCGAAGAAAGTGAAAGACCATAGAGACAAAAAGGAAAAGTCCGGAAAAAGGGAAAACCTTCTTCGGGCGACCCTTTCGAACGCTCCGTCTCAGGTGCAGGCCCCCTCTTTTCCACCTGTTTGAGGCTGCTCACTCGGACAACAGCTGTTACACTCGGACAATCGCCCACTGGCCGTTAAGATCACAAAAAAAGATCATTGAAACTTGTATTAAAACATTTTCAATTATTATTTTTTATCTTTATTATTCCCAATGCCTGGCTGACTACGCGTTTTTTGTATTTATCCGAGACCTGAACACAAAAATATACTACAACTTAAAGATCAAATTGGCGTATACCACGCGTTTTTGTCGATTTGCCATTGATTCATTGAGCCCCTTGTCCGTGTGCCTCTCTGTGTGTGAGTGCCGCCGAGTGTGTGCGAGTGTGCGAGTGTGCGTACGTGTGCTGGGGGAAAAAAGCGGCCAAGCGACATTGATGCCAATCGCCAGTGCACATTTGTTGTTGCCGCCGTCGACGTCCGCTTTTGCATCGGACCAGAATATAATGAAAATAAAGTCAAATAAAATATAAGCTAAAACGCCTTCAGTGGAAAAATAAAAAAGATATCAACGCTCTCCGACTATCGCCGACAGGTACGTGCAATTCGTCTCTTTTTGATTTATCGCAACTGAACATTTTGGTCGGTCCGAGCCATAAATTCTGGTATATATATTTAGCTTAAATTTACTAGGCATCGAGGCTCGGCTCGCTCATAAATGCAAATAGCCGAAAAATTGGGTGAGAGGAGCTAAGTCGTCAGACAAATTATAGTTGAAAACCAACAAAATACTAATGACTGTATAGGTAGAGTTGATGATGCAATAAATTGGTAAGGAAGTGTGCGTATTCTGAAATATGACTGATTAACTAGATGACTTATCGGAAATTGAGAATAAACAAGTATTTGCCTGTTAATTAATTGGCTTTAACATCATTAGGAATATTTTCTTTATCATTATAATAGTAGTTTCAAATATTTCAATTAGGTTTCGATGGCTTTACAATTGTAGAAACATATATTAAACAAAATAAATACGCATTTATTTATAATATTTCTGAGACTCGCTGTCTGTTAGACGTATTCTGAAATATGACTGATTAACTGGATGACTTATCGGAAATTGAGAATAAACAAGTATTTGCCTGTTAATTAATTGGCTTTAACATCATTAGGAATATTTTCCTTATTAAAATAGTTATTTCCAGTATTTCAATTAAGTTTCGATGGCTTTGCAATTGTAGAAACATATATTAAAATAAATAATTTAACAGAGACTGTCTCTGTTAGAGGTCATTGACTATAACAATATTTCTCCCGGACTTTTACTTAATTTATTTCTGTATTCAAAACTAACAGACATTTCACAAAAATATATATACATTCTCTTTTATACCAAGAAACCATTCTCACAATTATAATTACGATTTCCGAACCCATTTCTCCGTGCTCCATTTCAGGGCCTCTAACAATAGAAGAGAATATTCGCTATGCTTTTCTTTGTCCGATACATAAAGTTATTTTTCTCAGCTAATTACTTGGTCTGCATATTGTCTGATATGATATCTTGAATGCCTCTACCTTACTTACTCTGGTAGCGAAACGCAACCCTAAACCCTAGACATATATCGTGAATCATATATATATTTTTAACAACTAAAGTTCAATGATTCTAGTGCTGAGCATGAGTTCACATTTTGCCCATTAGTCATCAGAATGTCCAGGCCTGATCTCAGTCCAGTACTCAATCCATATGCCTTAGCTTTTTTATTTTTATTTCTCGCATTTGTTGTGGTCAATATTCCAGCATACGAAATCTTTTTAAGTTAACCGACTTATGGTTGTATTTATGTCTATATCGAATGGTTTCTGGGGACGACAAATGTCGCATTAGAAGCTTGTGGCATGCATTAGTGCAAATTACCATTTGGGCTCAAAAGGTGTTGGCCCCAATTGTCACCTCCGAAAGATATTGAAACGGAAAAGTGGGTGCGGAACCCAGAGCTTATGGCATATTGCATTACCTCGTCAAAAGCCACGATAATACTTGATTTCTTTACCTCCACATGGATGTCTATATGTATTTTCGTGGGCACGCGCCTTCTGGCTTCGCTTTATCGGTCGAGCTGAATGTCAGAGTTAGAACTTGAGTTGCTCGTGGCAGCGGAGGTTGACATTAAGACCATTTCAACACCACAGCGAGATACTTTTTGATTAGTCTGAAGTTACGAATGTGTCAACAAAAGGATACAGATTTTTAGATGCATATATCATAAATAATCGGCACACAAGGCAATCAAAAAAATCACTGAATACGCACAAATATTTCGCAAATCTTTGAAAATCCATAATGGAAAGAATTCAAATTGGTCGAGCCTTTCACATTCGGGAATTCACTTCATTTTGTATGCCGAAATCGTTACTGACACTTTATTTTGCACACCCTTTTTGCCCAGAAAAGGTTTAATGCAGCAGCTGCCCAAAAAATGTATTTTTTGTTGATTTCGGCTTTGAGTTTTCAATAAATTTTAATTAGATTTTTGACACCGAAATGTATTTCTATTGTAGTGCCAAAATATTATTGTTCAAACAAGCGATATGACACACCAAAGCAAACGAAATCAGAAACATTTCAAAGTCATAATTGTTAGCTTTGCCTTTTATGGCCCAGGCAGAAATAAAATTCTTTATAAATCATTTTCTAGCTAATGTTTCCAATGAACTTTGCCAGGTCGTTTGCCATTCGTTTGCCACTCGTTTGCATTTCGCAAAAATATATTTATCTTTTGGCATTAATTTTTTTATACGGTTTATACAGGATGCCGACATGTGATTCATAGAAAAGTTGGATATTTAAAGCCTGGCACAAGGTCTGCTTCTGGCAACGATGAGCTCAGCTAGCTTGGAGTTGTGCTAGAAGTATTTTCTAGCTGCTGGGTTTCAGTCCTTTCATTTTTCATCATAGCCAGGCTTAATTAAACCATAAACACCTCAAAACATGCTACCATATTTAACACACAACAGAACCCCACACAGTGTCTTGTGGTGCTGGTGCTGAGTGGAGCGCCGCAGTGGAGGTGACCCACCCATCACAACTGGCAAGCTGGCAACGACCCACACGACACAATTTTTTCTCGATTAATTTTTTATTTTTCCAAGACAATGCCAAATCATTGAGCAGCCAAAAACTGCAGCAAACAAACACCTCCGCAAGACAGACAGCGACCACGATCCATTGGAGTGGAGTGGAGTATAGTGGAGGCCCAACCTAGAGACATGTTTAATCAATTTAAATTACCTTCAATTAGGCTCTTTTTGTTCGCGGTCTCCTGGACATTGCGAAAAGTCTTCGACTGCGGCGAGAGTCGGCATCTGCACAAGCCAAATGCAAATGAGGAAAATGCCACCAATTTGTTCGGATTCCCCGAGTCCGAGTCCGAGTCCGAGTCCGAAATGGATGCATGCCTATCCAACTTCGAAGTTGCCCAATGCTGGCAATTAAACATTTAATAGCTTCATTCGATATGCATAATGGACAGCGGATCGTGGTCTGAGGACGGGGAGCTGTAGTGGGTGTCGGCATTGTTTTTGGCTTTATAAAAAATGCAAATTTTCCATTGAGTCATAAAATAATGTTGTTGGGGAATGGAGTATGGATAGGAGGGACTGAGGAAATTGTGATTAGAATTTATTGGGGTATCGAGTGATTTTTAATGGCTTTTTAAGCTGATCATAAAACGATACATTGCAATAAATTGTTTTTCCGAAACGATTTCTTTCAATTTGTGGCCAATAAAAAAGTACTATATGTCTGGAATATGTATCTCATTGATTAATACATTTTAAAATTAAAATATTCAGACGTTTCTCTATCTGTGAGTATTATATTGCACTCTCTTGCATTATTTATAATACTAGTACTTATGATCTATGATTTTTCATAACTAACTCTTCGCCTAAGCAGATTTTAAGATGCCAATAACCTTGTAAGTGTTAAAGTATTAAAAACGCCAACGACTTTAACGAATTGTTTTCTCCAGCAACCTGTCGACACGAAAGACTTAGGACACAAACTTGAAAAGGATTGCATTGCCATAAATGCATATATAATTAATCTCTTTATCCAAATGCATCTGCTCTGCTCTCAGTGAAAGTTGTCCAGGTAAATCGTCTAAAATATCCAAATGTCTGCGCTCCTCACCTGTCATCCTGTCATCCTGCCACCCCGGCCCCCCTCCCGCGTGGTACCATTTAAATGAGCCATCAAATCGGCACCCCGACGTGTGTCATTGAACCAAACAAATCAAAGCCGCTTACCAAGAGTCTTAGTTTACGGACGCCTGAGCGATCAGCGCTCAGGACTGATGACAAGCCAGGCAATGCCACATGACAATTATCAACGCGGCGGCATAGTGTCATAAAACAGGGGAGGGGCAACAAGGGAAGCAGGGGAAACAGGCGAAAAAATATAAACTTCAACTAAAACCAGAAACCAGAGCCAAATGACAGCCAACAAAAAGCCGAAATGTGTTTATTGACGTCATTCCGCGGAATCAACAGACCGACAACAGGCAGGAAAAAAAGACTTTTAATGTGGAGAAAATCCAGGCACTCCGTCCGGGTTTTTTCCACGCGGGAGGATCTGGGGGAGTGGACAAGCCAAGCCGGCTAGAGGCTGGCGGCTGGCGGCTGCTGGCCAACCACCGCCACCCGCTGGGCCGTAACCGAAGCCAAAGCCAACGCCAAAAGCTGCTTGCGAATTGTAATAATTGCAAACAATTACTGCGGCTCTAAAGTGAGGTGGAAAAAATGAGAGCCCAAGCGCGATGTGGTTCCCATTATATCAAAGACTATGTGATACCCTTGAACTGGCCAAAAGAGAAGCGGAGGGTAACTGTAAGACATATCAATTACCTGAAAGCGAAGAGAAAACATGACTTTTAAATATTTGAACTTGAACTTTTATTATTAAACTATTTTAATCATTAGATATTAACTTCAAATTCAAAAGATGTTGATGAAAATCATTACCTGGGATCTTTGATCTGTACAAAATATTAAATGACTTAAATTACATCCAAAAATATTAACTACATACACAAATCTTATTCCAATTCTACCATAATCTCTTAAAAATGGCACAAATGTATTCTACAAGCTTTTATTATTAAACTATTTTAATCATTAAATATTAACTTCAAATTCAAAAGATGTTGATGAAAATGATTACTTGGGATCTTTGATCTGTGAAAAATATTAAATGACTTTAATTACAGCCATAAATATTAACTACTTTCACAAATCTAATTCAAATTATACCATAAACTCTTAAATAAGGCACAAATTTATTCTACAAGCTTCAATTAGTTTACACACTCCCTAGAAACATCTCTCAGCCTCTACAAGCAATGATCAGTCAACTAAACAAGGCCTAACGATGGCTAATACCTCTTGCTAAAAATCACTCATTGGTTACCATTATGCGGACATCAAACTCTGGCCCATTGTCTTGTCTTCAATTTATCCAGAGCTCGTGGAGCATATTTGCTCCGATCTGGGGGTTAACTCTTGTGGCTATCGTATGGGTGCAGGGAGGCCATATTAAATCACATTAGCTGAGGGTTCAGTTCGGTTCAGTCCTGACTTGGCTCCTGTCGCTCGCCTGGCTTTTTGTTTATTTATTTTTTTGGCTTGCATAAATTATGTTCACGATATTCTGTTGTTCAAGGGGGACGTCACCTTTTGGCTCTCTCGTCTTTCGTTGTTTTTTTGTACTTTCGGGGGATTTTCGGGCCTGGTCTTAAGTGTGGTGCTGCCAATTACGAGCATGAAGGTCTTTGACTGCGCAATCTCAGCGGCACCAAGAGCTAGAAAATTTGTAACATTTTTTTTCTGTCTTAGTTGAAGTTGAAGTTGATGTTATTTCACTTGGTTTTGCTATTTCGTTTATGACTTGTTTTTCATGGTTTTAATTTGTTCGTCGTTGCTTATCCCATGGAGTCAAGCCATTATTTTATTTATTATTTCTTGCCCGTTCCTCTGAATCGGTTTTTTCCCAATATTTGTGAATGTTTTTCACGCTCTTGAGCTGATTGGCTTGCAAAATGTTCAATATATGGCAATGAAAATGGCTTTACAATGTGTAAGAGATAAACGAGATTGTACTTGGTGATCTAATGGCAATGCGGTTCGATTTCCATTATTTCCATTACTTTCCTATACTTTTCCCAGGCATTTCAAACTTGCACTTTCTGTCATAGTTGCAGGAAAACTGACGGCCGACAGAAACAATTTTTTTCAATTAACTTTGATAGCCAATCGCAATTAACTTTTACACGATTTCTAAATGGAAACTCTGACGGCTGATATCGCAGTAACCCACATATACAGCTCTACCCAACAATTGTTTGTTCAATTTAATTTGCTTTGCTGTTGATCACTTAATGTTTTAATTAGCTATAAACACTAATAGTTAATCAACAGGATTATGCTTGTATATTTATATTTTTGATAGCTGGAATGGGCAAGCTTCTTGGCTTTAAGTGCCAATTGGCTAATTAAACGAAATCTGACAAATTGCATGCAGCACGCGTGGCATATAATAAACATAAAAGCTAATTTATTTTAAACAGAACTTGTAGAAATAAAATATTTAAAATTATGCAGGAATAACAGCAGTGAGTAAGATTTGCGGTACCATTTAAAAGTTATAATCAAAGTGCCTGGGAGTCTTTAATTGTCTTTTTATACTTCCTAATATACGAATGCATTTTACAACGCTTTTACATAACTATCTCAGGGTAGAAATAATTAAAATCCTCTTCAGCCTGACCTTAAGATAATGTTGTAACAAACAGGAAAACTCAAATAAAAAACTAAGCGTTTTTAGTTCGCTTTCATAGCGACGTTTTGAGCGCTTTTTGATAGCTCAATTTCCTCTGGCGCCGGCCACTAGATTGTTTACTTTTTGGTCTTTGGAAAAGTTCAAGTTGAAACTTAATAATGCGGGCTAATTGGGTGGAATTATATTATATAACAGTGCTTATATGGTGCGATATATGCAAATTTGTGTCGGCGCACACGTGAAGGTCGCCGCTGACCTAGAATTAAAGACAGAAATGGCTTTTGTGCGACTATTGGGGTGCGATAACTGGGTGAGGAGGAAACAAGCAATTTCTGTTTATATTTTCGGCGCCCTGACCCTGAAAATTAATTGACTTCGTAGTACGGCCAGGGAGTATACTCAATAACTCTCTATAGCTATTGCCATACATTATTTATGGCTTGTTTGGTCAGCTTTTTTAATGAGTTCAACGGCAAACACTAGCAGGTTGGGTTATCATTCAGGGTGGCGACGGGGGGCTTGGGCTGGCACACTCATAAGGCTGCACTGGCACTGGCTATACTGGCACCGCTTTTGGTTACTCAATACCAAATGCGGAACCAAGATATAATTTTCATATATCTTGCGGTTGTGCCAGACACTCAGACACTCGCCGAGCCAAGGCAAGTGGTACATAATTTCCTTAAACTCTTTCCAACTTTATTCTGTGTTTTGGTCGCTTTCACTTTTCCATCTCGCTGCTCACTTTTCCCCAACAACTTACTCTTGTATCGATTATTGATTATTGATTATTGCTCTCATTTTCGTCCCTGGGTTTTTGTGTTATTATTATCTTTGTTGCTGCCACTCTGTTGAAATGAAAAGTTTTCGCTTGCCATTTGTCATAATTAATTTTTGCGCTTTATGATTTAATTATTGAAAGAAATGGCAGCTAAAAAACCACAGCTGCACAAAGTGAACATTTGAAAGTCATTAGGTCTCCGTACGGATTGAATCTTTTATGGCCAGCGCTCCACTTTGGCGCTAGACGTGATGGGGTGTGATTGAGTGTTGTCTGAGGTGATAAATCGTCCAAAGCGAAAGCTCCAATAAAAGAAGATATGTGTGTCTTTCGGCATGGGAAAGGTCCCACAAAGTGGACTTAAGTTCGCAGATTCCTGGTGGAGATTTCCCAGAAGAATGGTTATGGCTTTCCTCGCCTAACAAGATTCCTATCATACTGGTTCTTAGCAGGTTACTCACCTAAGGCATTTATTTAATTGTTAAATTGGTACAACAAATTCTTTCACACAGAAAACACTAAAGAGAATACCACTAAAGCTTAAAAGTAGTATATATAAAGTGGAAAAATTCACCATAAATTGTATTTGTATTGGAAATTATCTTAATCTTAATGTATTAAGTGAACCATTAACTTTAACTAACTTTAGCTCACTGATGTCTATCTGAAGTATGTGCTTATTTTCTTTGTACCTTTTGTCATTGTTGTTTTATAAATAAATAATATAGCTTTATATATATTATAATTATTACTTAAATTTCCTAAATCTAACCTGGGTTTTGCAAGAAAATGTTTCACAATAATATCATTTTTATTTTCTGTAAAATACTTAGCCAAAGGAAGTCTCCGCGAAAACCTCCAAGTCATCGTCTTGCCAATTTTGCATTCGCGGCTAGTAGTAACCAAGACCATTGACCAAACTAACTCATTATGTTCAAAAGACCGAAAGTAATAGTCCGCAGTCGATTGCTTTGGTGAATTGTAGGCCAGCGGACGGCGTCGTGGTAATCAGCAATTTAGAATATTTTTCCGCTCGCAGCTTGGCTCGCCGGCATTAAAGCCCTCCTCCGAGTGGCGGAGGGCCCCCGGATTTCATTTCCTGTTTCTTTGGACACTTCGCTGTTGGCACAGCTGTTGCCTGTCGGTTGCAGTATTGTTGCATTTATCATGTGGCTCACACAGCGGAGACAGAGCAGGGCCCTTAGAGCCCGGCCAAAACAAGCTGCTGCATTGATTTCCTTTTTGCTATCTTGACAGCATTAACTTTGGCATCTGCAGGGGGCCTCGGGGGAGCGAGGGGCCGGGCTAGGGCAACACTTCGACAGAGACAAACGAAATAAATGCGCGATCGGGCGATAAACTATTTTTAAAGACAACCACAAAAGGAACCAAACAACGCAGCAGCAACAGCAGCAGCCGCAGCAGCAGCAGCAACGCAACAAGGCAAAGGCAGCAGGAAAGAAATAGGCTTTGAAGGCGATTCCGTTGAGGGTTAGGGTAAATTGATGCCCTGTAATCAGGCTAGTGAAGGGTATATGGGGCTTGAAAATGTAGGGCATTAAAAATACTTCTAAGGCAGATATCTCTTTAAAATATCAGCTTCTTTAGATTTATGTTAGTTCTTATATTTACTTATAATTAGAAATATTAGGAGAGTGTTCCTGATAATCTTCCTCTAACGTATATACCCCTTCAAAGAGGGGCATTCCGAAGACACCTTGAAATGATTTCTCACACAGCGAGACAGAGAAGGCTAGATGGCTGGAGCAGGAGAGGAGTTTTTGGCCCTAACAAGCTGCAGCACTTAGGAGGACTCGCCAGCCTTCCTTCTAGCCGGGTTCTGTTCTGGCAGCGGCTTCAGGGGGCAGGCGGAGCAAGTCCGAGTCCCAATGGCTGTTTGTTTAAGGCCTTGGTTAGCTTTAAAAGGAGCTGCAGCCCATTTCCTGCTAGTGGCATTGCTATTGCCGGCCAATGATTCTAAGCAGCAGCAGCAGCAGCTGAGTTTCCGCGCAGAGCCTAATAGGTGGGGAGGCATCCTTTTGTCTTGTGGCCAGAAAGGCCTGAGAGCCTTCTAGCTTGGGAGCTTGTTAGTTGGACTGTTGGCTATGCTGTGCTGGCTGCTGTCTGTTTTCTGCCATTTCAAGTTTGTCGCTTGTACGAGCCACGTAGCTGCAGTATTGACCATTTTTAGCCTTTTAAGTACACTTTGGTCATTGTTAAGTACTTTTGCGTGTCAGGGGCGCATTGGACTCCTCTGGTTCTGAGTCCTGGTTGGCCCGTTCCTATGCCTTTGGGGGCACATGTTTTACCTGGTTATTTATGGGCAAAGTGTCAGCGCTAATCAAATGGCTGAATCACAATCTATTTGGTATGTGTGCTGGTTCTCCCAAAAGGTCGAAGAACCACAATTACTAAATAAAAGAGGGCTTATTCTATGCACTTTTTCGGTCCATCATTCCCAGGCGATTGGAATCTTTAGAGCACTCTTGACTTGGCATAACTACCAGTTCCTTGATATGGTTTTCCATATTCCCAGTACTACTATTGCTGCGGGGGATCCAGTCACAGGCCCATAAACTGCAGTTTTATGGCCAGCGCGTGGCGACCCATGCGGAATGATCCGAATGACGCAATTTGGTCAACATACTCGCACTCAAAAAGCCTTTTCGTTTGATCTCTGGGGGTCCGGAGACACGTGTGTGCCCCGAAAAAGTTTGTCATCGCCCACGCAACGGGATTATTGATAGAACTCTTGGAAATCCGATCCTAAGCCCTCGTTCATTGACTGACATCCATCAGAATCCCATTTGAGTTCAGCACGCCGTTCAACCTAACCTTACCCAATCGGAGATCGAGCCAACTGATGGCGCAGAGCCTAGGCAAACAAGTTCTACGGGTCAACGTTTCATTACTTAACGGGTATTTGGCCAAAAAAGAGAAAAAATCCAAAAGTGTGATGAACAATCGACATGGAAATTAGCCGAATAGAAAGAGGGAAAGAGTTGAAATAGAGCTGGGCTTTAAGCCGTCTTAATGAACTAATAGATCAGTGATTCCTACACAAAAGGGTAAAAGATTAAATAAAGTCCGGAAGAAGTTAACTGAAAGTTGGGTTATAATAAATATTTTTTAATATATACATTGATTATTCTCCAAAAGCAATATTTCTTGAAAATTCTTGTACTTGGAATCAGAGTCGGACTTTAAGCCATCTTAATGATCTAATAGATCAGTGATTCCTATACAAAAGCGTTAAAGATTAAATAAAGTCAGGAAGAAGTTTACTGAAAGTTCGGTTATAATAAATATTATTTAATATATACATTGATTATTCTCCAAAAGCAATATTTCTTGAAAACTCTTGTACTCGCCTTTATTCAAGCAACGTAGAAATGAAGCTGACTGTCATCGATTATCTGAATTATTTCCGCATGCAACTGTGAAACAACAAAGTCGAACAGCAACATAAATAAATAATGAAAATTGAAATTATTTTTTAATTTTTTTCTTCGGTTTTCGGCCAAGACAAAGAATGAACAAAGAGCGAAGCGAAATTCCCTCAAAAGCATTTCAGCTGTCAAAAGCCTGTCAGACTGACGAATTGCTCGACCGTTTTGTCTTTTATTTGGCTCCGACCGTCGGCTTTCTGTGTGTTTCGGTTTCTGTATTTTTTTTCTTTCATTAAAAGTGCAACAAAACAGCCCCGGAGTTGCCCTTTGAGCTCGTTATTTCGTTTTTTGAGTCCAGACCAAACAAAACACAAATTACGCAAAATAAAAACGAAAAATATACGAAATTAACCGTTAAGTTGTGTAATTTCACCCAAAATGCTAACGGCAAATCATACCATTTTTTTTAACAAGTCATTCTGTTTTATTAAGAGGGAGGAGGATTTTCCATCCAGTTCTCTGGTATGAGTAAGTAAAAAAACAAAAGACTCAGGCGACGAACTCGTTGAAGTGGGCCCATGAAAGTTGTAAACCGCAGCGGAGAATAAAGAACCAAATCACTGTGACTCAATGGGGGGACCCTCAAGTGGGTCGTGGGGGAAATTTCATGACAAGACGCAAAAATATCACATTTTATTTGTCTCTGTCGCTGGATGATTTCCAGTTTCCAGTTTTAATTAGCATATTGATGTGAGCCAGCAAGCTTTTTTGCCCCCAGATCTGTCTGACGCCCCCACGCTGCTGGTGCTGCTGCTGATCAGCCGATCTGCCGAGTAAAAAGCTGAAAAATTAACTTTAATTTTTAGCCTGGGTGTCTGAGTCTGCGGCTCTGTGAGTGACCATCAGTTGGAGACTCTTGGGAAACTGGTTTCCTCCTCTAGCCAGCCGGAGCCAGATGTGATTCCGACGGCTCCGGATGACGTTGGGTGCCAGAAGGCACAGCGCGCAGGCGGGGATGCAGCTGAAGCTGAAGATCTAAAAGCTAAACATGGTATTATAAAGTGGAACGCCTTCAAAGTCAAGTTCAATGACGTACTCATCGCGCCATCAAGTACGGAAAATATACTGAAAATATCAGAAAAGGTTCGGGCGATAAGATAAGTTGTTGTACAACCTCCCAACCATTCACATATATGGCAATGACAGAGCAAACAAAACACACCGAAGCCGAGCCAAGTTAGGCATGAAGAGAAACAACAACAGAAACAAACGGCAAATAGCGACTTGTTAAATAATTTATGTGATAAGGCTGATTGCGAATCGTGTTCAATTTGCATATCTAATAGGCCATAAACTGCTTCTGTTGCATGAAATTAGTCAAACTAAAAAGACGCTAGAACTCCGGCACACACTTTCCCCTCGAATACCTCTCATTGTGTTTAGACTACTCATGGTTTCCCAGAGAACCCTTGCCTTTATGTCTCATATTATTGCTGTCACGGCTGACAAATCTTTCCCCTTTTGTTTTACTTTCTTCCGGCAGCCTCAAATAAGTACTTTATTTTACTCTTTACCCTGCATATAATTACGGTCACAAGACCCCTGCCATTCTACTGGCCGAGTACTTTTCGCTTTTGCTTTCTAAGGCGCCCATTGTGGCCGCTATTTGTTGGTATTGGCAGTTGAGAAAAGCGGCCCGAAGAATGTGTCATAAAGTGGTGCAAAGTAAAAAGTGAACTGAAATCGAGAGAAATGTCAGAGATTTCTCACAGCAGCAAATTGTATCTGTAACTGGTAGCAGCTGCTGCCAGCTGTTGGTGGGTGAAAGTTGTCTTGTGCCTCGTATTTCGCGGTGTAGTGGGTGCTTTATATATACTCAGCCATATAATTTTCAGTAATGACATTGAGCAGGCACAATTGAGGAATGAAAGTTCTGTTTTTCGGTACAGCAAGGCTGCCGTTAATGGTTTAAGTAGGCAAAGACTTAACTAAATTTATTATAAGAATGAAAACACATTAGGAGGTTAATAGGAGTTCTTAAGTAAGCCTGCCTACTCTTTATTTAAGCCATAAAATATACTATTTCTTCTATTTAAATTCTTCTAGCCGTGGGTGTCCGCCAGCGGGAGTCTTTCACCTTGTTCAATGCCATTTATGTAAATGAAAGCTCCATCCATCTTAATCTTCGAACAAAATTCGCACACCAGCCATGTCAATTTATCGCGGCATCGCCAACTTCACATGCAAATTTTCAACTCTTTTATTGTTTCCTCTTTCTTTCGGCAACTATGGCAACACTTTGCATGTTTTTCTTACCTTCTCTCTTGCCAAAAATCGAAGCCAATTAAAGGCCAACACAAAAGACGAGGCGACAAATGCGCGCGCTCACCGCTGGTTCGAGGTGTTCAAGGCTACAGATTAGCCAGCGACAAGAAATGAGCGACAAGCAGCACAAATCAATCAGCAAATAGCGCCAAATTATTATGTAAATCATAATTTCTTATGCCTTGCTACGAAAAAAGTAAAAGTGTTCAACAATGATGAAATTATGCTTCAGCGGAGCCATGAAAAATTCCGCAAAAAAACCAAAATAAACTTTAACAGCTCGTATTTCACTTAAGCGATAAAAAAAATATGCAAAAGCCAGCCGCAGGTCGAGAGGCCACACAGAGGGTACCCTTGTAGGCGTCGCTTGTAATTAACTTTAGGCCCTTCGGCGACTCTTTCCCCGAAATGTTATAGCCCCATTCCTGGCCCCCTTCCTGCTGTCGTTTTTCTTTCGTTACGCTTCATTTAATATGCAGTTCCTGATTTTGTTTCGCTTTTTCTTTTCGCTCCGCCAAACGGCTCATTTATTTTGTCACATTGGAGCTCGAAATGCACGTGGGAGTGAGAGACAGAAGGGCGAACCAGGGGACTGGCAAATATATATGTATACGTGCGATTTGCGGCTTGATTTTTCAAGTCTGATAAACCCTGGATGTTGGCTTTATTTATTGGCTTGTTTCACTTTCGGAGCGAGCAGCCGCTGCGAGGGCGGCTAGTTGCAAATGCGGACTGACAATTGCAGGCGCCGCCGCATGCAACTCAATTTATTTGGTCGCGGGGAACAGAGTCTTGAGTCTTGAGACCTGTGTCTTAGTGACTCATGTGTGAGGCCCTCTAAGCTGCGCTTAAAATTTCACCAAAAACTGTAATAGCATTTCCGTGTCAGATATATTTTCTTCTCTTCATAGAAGGCAAACAAGGGTACTGTGATTTCTGGTCTAGGCCTGCTAATTAATAAGTTAAATATTTTTCTGGCCAATCAAAGGCCAGGTGCAAGTGTTAAAAGTTACGGCTTAAATTAACAAACAAGACAAGTCGCTGAAAACTTTCGCAAAATTAGCTGGGGAAAAGATGTTACACAAGATGATGGTAAAATTACACATTACGCATACGCAGCATATGCATATTACGCATACGCACCGGCAGAGTGCAGGTAGCGGAAAATTGATACTATACTAACCTGGCACTATCTCTGCTTGTAGGCGTCAGCAGGAAATCATAAAATTACAATTTTCATTGGACGGAACAAGTATATCTATCATTATGCCTATATATCTACGATATGTCTGTACATTTCAGACACGGCAACAACAATTACCTGTTCCGTGGGCAGAGTGTGAATGGCTTAGAGGTTGGAACCTGTCTCTGTCCCGGCCCAAGCCACAATTATGTAATTTTGCAGTGAGAGCAAAATGCTCGAAGGAACCATTTGGCAGTACAATAAATTACAAATCATATATTTGTATTCCTCACAAATGTCAACGCGATTACAGTCAATTGGCTCATTTGCCTAATTAAATAGAAATATAAAAGCCTCCTACGGCCACGGCAAGTGCGGGTGCTGCTTATTAGCCCGACTCGTTACATTATTCCGCCGACTATATAATTATTCGATTTGCGCATTTGTTTCTCATACGGAAGTCGAAACAAAGAAACCCAGCTTCTTTTGCGTGTGACTAATAACGGCTGCTAAACGGCAGCCAACCCCTATCCCAGATCGGCATCGAATTAACAAATCTAAAAAAAATATATATATTAAAAATGAATTATATTCCAAGCCGTATTCAATAGTAAAAAAAAAAGCTTAAGTACCAAAACCCAGCCCAAGTATAAAATGACGGAAGCCAGCCTCGATTGTGGTTTCTTTCATATGTAGATAGATATATTTATGGTTAAATATATCAATAGACACATAGAGGCGTTGCTGCTCAATTGTTGTGGTAATCAACATTTTTTTATGTGCCCATAATTGAATTGTAGCAACGCAAAAAAGCAAAGATTGTTTCTGCTGAAAAGCCAAGCCAAACATCGAAACGAGATTGAGATACTCACAAATCATGAGGTTAAAGATTAATGTTGAAAGGAAAAGGCAGATAAATAATTATAACTGAGCCGAAATCAAAGAAAATAATACATGGCGAAACAAGAGAAACATTTAATTGAAAAAGTCAGAAAGGGAACCACAAATAATAGAGTCTCAAATGGACAGCTGGCCTCAAAAATGTATAAGGAAATATATAAATAAAAGGCTCAAAATAACTCAAATAAATCGATAAAAGAACTCAAGTATAGAGTTGCACATGTCTGCCCAATTTAGTTCACAGCAATTCGGCTGTCTTTAGTATTTTGTTCGGAAAAATAAAACTTATTTATCGTTGTGCCAAGTTTTGTGTTCACACTTGCTGTCCATGTCTTGTGGAGCGTGCTGCTTCTGTTTTGGTGTCGCACAAATCAAATTCAAATTAGAACACACGAAAACACGCGAGTGCGAGCCAATTATGCAAATTTTTTAACTGTCTGTCAGCCTGTCCCATGGTCTGAACGATTTGCATATCGGTCAATTGTTGCACGATTTTCGTGGTCCGCGCACGCGTTGCAATTTCACAAAAAGTTCACACTTTTGCTGAAATTACTTGAGCGAAATATTGTTTCTATATCGAAATACAACATACACACTTAGGGTTTTTTGGTTTATAAATAGTCATGTGTGTTTTCCCCAGTCCCACGCATTTTTGTACTATTTTTAAACAAATGGCAAATCAATCAAGCTGTGGGGGTAATACAACACCAAGATGAGGGATTAACCTACATACGAACACTCGAAATGCTTCAAAATAACAAACTCAAACGAATTACTGACGAATTACGCATCGATGGAATATGTAAATAACTGGAATCGAGTACAAAATCAACCGCAAAACCTCCTCAGAAAATATGACTTTCGTTTTGGACCATTATTGTTACAGAAATAACAGTTGTAGGTATTTCCTTACTGCGGTTGGGTGACAGCCAAACTGTAAAAATATAATAATAATAATAATTGCGCTGACCTTCATTGTCGCTCGGTTGTTGTAATTGTGAATAAGGTCCGCTTTAAAGCCACCAAGTAAACTTGAACGAATCAAGATGGAAATTGTATTACTGTGGTTACTTTGCCTTGCCGCTACTTAAGAATATTTTTTTAAGAACATCACTTTTTGGCTCACTTTTCTAAATTAATTTAAATATATAGATATAATGGTATTTAAAACTAAACTTAAACTATATAGTGTCATAGAAATTCTTTTCTTCAAATGACCAAACAAATGACTTAAGCAACAAACTTCTGGAGAACTTGTATAACTTGTTTGAAAGAGTTAAAACATTTAAAAGAATGCCTTAAAAAATAGTATAGTACTTCTACAATCACCCAATGAACAAGAATCTAAAATTTCAATTAAATTGAGCAATAAATGCTTTCAAAATTGTTCAATAAAATGTATATTTAAGCCGCCTTCACGTGCCCAATCAGAAGACTTAGACAACGAACGTTAACGCCTCATTATTTAAATTCCCTCCCCCTCAGGCCATAATGCATTCAATTTGTTATTTTTCGAAATCAGCATAACCTTTTGGCCACAATCACCAAAGTATAAAGTATAAATCAAGCGAAAGGATAGTATAAATAAATTGGCAATGCTCACCCTCCACTGCCCGCAGTGCCCTGTGCCATGTCATTAAATTTATACCATCGCTTAATTACACTAAATTACGGCTAATTAATTTTTAATTAACGCAATCAACTAGCGCACACACACTGTGATGTGTAAGCGAGAAAAACAAAACAAAGTCACAGACAGAAACCGGCAAAACGTGTCCAAAATACAAAGCCAATTTGTGAATGTGGAGTAAGTCTGCGTGCCGAGGAAATAAAGAGTGCACCAACAATGTTCGAGCCACTTTTATTTCTAGCCAAAGTGCTAAAGCGACGACGCACTCGCCAAAGCCAAAGCCAAAACCAAAAACCAAAACCGAAACCAAAAACCAAAACTGGTGCAAGTTCAACGGGGAAAACGGGTTTCCACTGGCTGCTCTCCTCGCATATATGAGGAAGTTAATGCCTGAGCAGCTCGGCTAACCAAAGCCAAAGCGAGGCTGTGGAAAACTTAGTAACAGTTACTATTTAGCGGTCGGCCGCAGCCGCATAAAATATTCAGCAAAATTGCTTTTCTCCCGGGCTCTCCATGGGAGCTTGTGCGGGGGCGGCGGCGGTCAGGGGGTGTCCGTCCACCCAATTGCATCCGCTGGTCCGCTTTCGACTTGGGTCTTCGGGTCTCTCGGTTTCTGCTAAATTTATTTTTAGTGGTGTGTCTCTTCGTTTTATTTTTCCCGATCCGCAAGACACTGGCATTTCAGTGTTAATGCCGACCGGCACCTATTTGGACAGCCTTAATGGGTGCAACAGTGGGTCGAAAGGCATTCTTTGGGGACACAGGAATCTATTGAGAGAGCTTCGTATTAAAGTAGAGCTGACCAATAATCTTATTAAGCTTCCATAACATTAATTTCCAAATATATTTCATAAAATACGCACTATTACTTCATACATACTGTTTTGTAAAACTCATTTATCTAATGATACTTGAATGCTGCGCATTTTACACACAACCAATATACAAATCATTAATTTGGACTAATAACTCTGCAAGATTTTAACCTTTAAACAAAAGACCAACCACTGTGCCCCGAAATAAATGAAGTGCTTGCATAACTCTGACAATTACAAATGATGTTTCTGACATATGACGACAAGCGCCGTAGAAAAAAAAAGCCACGCATTGAAGAAGCAAAGTTCGGCCTGGTCGACTACCTGAAATAATAGCGAAACAGCAGATTAAATTAAATTAAACTAAAGAGAGGGACAAGTGGACACACACATGTGTCGGCGCGACATGTGGACGGGGGTTCTGAGGCGGAAATAGACTGTGACATCCGCTGACAATCAAAGAAGCCGAGACTCCCAGTCTCCGTCTCATATCCGCTGGACGTTGGCCGCAAATTTAATTAGAAATCCGCACGTTGGCTTCGGCTTCGGCTTCGGCTTGGGAGCGACTTCAAAAGCCAGTTCAAAGCACTTTTGCTTCCGCCACGCATCAGCAAAAATATGCCAGGCCTAGGCAAACATAACATATAATATATCTATTTTTTTCACACTTTGCAGCATAATTAACTAACGAAATTTCTTTCAACTCTGCTCTTGTCATTCCAGCTCGGCACACAGAAAAGCACACAGCACACGGAGAAGTCTCAAATTAGACCGTGAAAGCCACGGGGCAAATAACCAGCAAAGCGTAGAGTCGAGGAAATTATACTTGGGGGTGTTGTACGAAGCGCACACACAGTAGCGGGCTCTAGAATAGCTAGAAAATTATTATTATGATAATAAATTAAAGTTGCCATTAATTTAGCCAAAACGAAACGCGAACGGGACGGAGCGAAGCGGAGCCTGAGAGGCAGCCACAGACGGTAGCATAATAACAATAAATAATAATTTGAAATAGGCGAGCAGCCGGCAGAAGAAGTGCAGCCTCCCGATCTTGCAAGAGAGGTGAGAGACCAAGAGACGAGGGCTTCCAGCAAGGCAGCTCCAGCTCCGAAGCAGCTCGAGCGCATCGAGCGTGCAAATTAAAAGCGCACACCAGTAGCCCCAGCTGCAGCCCCAGCTCCGGCACAACATGGAAGTGGCCACAACAAACAATCACAGTCAGAGCCATCACCATCATCATCATCATCTGCAGGCGGCAGGCAGGGGAGGAGTCGGTGGAAGTGGAAGTGGAAGTGGCTCCAGATCCCCCTTTCAGCGGGAGGTGCGTGAATGGCAACGCATCGATCCCAATACCGGAGCCCTCTTCAGCGGACGCCTCGAGGCGGACCGCTGGGTAAATGGACCGCTGAACAGCTACGGCAAGGTGAGTTCCCCAGAAGATGGCAGCGTGATAACTGAGGAAAAAAGTAGAAATAAGTAGAAATAAGACACTAAAGTCTTCCCAGGCTTAGAAGAATTCAAAGTATATTCCAGTCTTTACCAAATACAAATATTTTTACAAATATTTTTAATTCTTATACATTTAAGTTGCGTTACAGTAGCTATTCGTGAAATCACGACACTCGCTCACATCCCTAAAATACAGGCCCCAAACCACAAAGCGATTACTTTTGGCTCTGATTGATGGAAGCTGTGGTTCCATCCCAAGCTCCACTCGGGTCTAGACCTAATTGCTGGGCTCTGTGTTTGTCCATCGTATTTTAAATGAAATTGAAAGGTCCGCTGGGGCAGTCTGGACTGTCTAAATGGGAGGGCGTTCACTATTTTAGTGGAGTCTGCGGCAATTGAGCCTTGATTACTGGTTTCGGTTTCCTGGCTCTCCGATTTTAATCAGTTAATAGTTTATTTAGTTGAAAACCCAGGATTAACTCTATGAGTTGGCAAAAAAAAATAAATAAACAGAAGTTACACGATTAACCTTTATGGAATCAAACGTAATATAGGGTTCTTATTTTAAGGTTTTATTAATCTAAAAATAATCTAAGCACACAGCATAAAATATAAATATACATCAAGTGTAAAGGCCAGCTTTTAAATAGTTGAAATGCAATTAAAGCCAACTTGAATTCCTTAGATGAAACGCCACAGATGTGGCTTGTAATAATTTGGCCAGAACGGAGCGCCAACTACGCATTGCAGACTTAATCGCTTGAGAACTCGATGCTGGTTACCAAATGGCAGTTAAGATGGCTTTGTGTGTCAGCCGGCAGCAGCTTCTCTCACGGACACGGCCAGAGCTATGTGTGTTGACCGCTTTTACTCAACCATAATTAACAGGTCACACGCACACACTTCGAGGAGCAGAGATTGTGATAAGTTGCGAGTCCGAATTGCTGGCCACAAATTAAAGGAGAGGGAAGTAACTATAAGATTTGAGAAAAAGTAAGATATGAGAAAAGTTTCAACGCAGTTGCACACGCTGTGCCACTTACCTGGAATCGATTGCCTAGCGGAGAGATTTCGGTTATAGGCGAATGATTCGTTTCTTCAGTGATATATCACTTCTTCGCGCCTCGGGCCTTGGAGGCTTACCTTTAATTAATTCGTGCTATTCCCCAGATTTCACTTGTCTTTGGGCCACGCTTGAGCCGTGGATTGCTCTAGAATTTGTCGGTTAATTATAACTGCTTTCGGCGGGATGGTAAAATCAGCACTCCGGGGCCCGTCGTTAATTTTATGCTTGTTCATCCACCGGCTGGCAGCCGTCATCATCATCATACCCATCGGGCCCAGGCCCCATCACGAGTGTGTGTGGTGTGTGTGGTCAAGTCGCTAGTTCGCGCCTCAAGTGCCACGGCCCAGAACCAAAATCCAAATAGAATCTCAATGGCGGATGGCTTAGTTCGTGGCCAACTGAAATAGCACCACATACTTGGCCAGATCTGGACTACGAGATACTCTAGCTACTCGGAACGTCCATCAAATGCAATGACATCATTGCCTTGGTATTGGCGGCACTCGAACTGAAGATTGATCCAAATAATTAAGTGATTTTTTTCGCTGAACGCTGATCGGCTTATGAAACAATAGAATATCCTATTGCCCGATGTCGATGATATCATAGTGAAATATTTGTGGAGTATTGACCCTAGGAATGTTTCTCTGAGATACATATTGGGTGGTGTCAAATAAATAATCATTTGACGCCACCCTAAATTTATCTCAGAAAAACAGAAGAGTGAATAGATATTTTACCTTAAACTGAACATACTTCATAAATAAATATTCCCTACTTTTAGGGAGGATTAATATAGGAAATTTATCTCAGAAAAACAGAAGAGTGAATAGATATTTTAGCTTAAACTGAACAGACTTCATAAATAAATATTCCCTACTTTTAAGGAGGATTAAGTTAGGAAAACAATATCTTTTTGTAGAGCATATAAACGGGGTCCTTTTGTAACTTGTTGGAAACCATTTTTTTTTCCCGAATTTCTTTAAAAAATATTAACTTTAATGATGGACTTGGGTTCAACTTTCAGCTGGCATTTGAAATGCATTCTTCCTGAAGCTAAATTCGAAATCATTTAATGACCGCACTCAATTGCCGGCTGTTACATTCACCCGATCAGTGTGGATATGCCCTTTTTTAGTCATACTTTTATGGCTGCAGGGTATTCCGTGGAGAAACACCGAAACCCGAGACAACAACAACGGCAACAAGATACCACGGAAAGTTGTTTCATTCCGCTGACTTTGTATCTTATCGCGATTGAACTTTGTTGCCACCGCGGCTGACGATGCTGGCCGAGAGCCTGGCCCAAAGATGAAAGCGTCGTCGGAGGGGGAAGCCATCGATACCATTGATCAGTCGAGAGAATACACTAGGTCCTAGTCAGTGATGGTATAAGGTGGCACTTTACTGGCACTGGTACAGGATAGGAGGTTAAACTGCAGCATCTTACAAAGAAAATTATCGCTAAAATGGTATTTAACAATTTAAATGAAGCAATAATCTATAAAGTTTTAAAGAACAAATATTTTTTAGTAACTGGAAAACATATCCAGACTGAGGTTAATGTTCTTTTTAATTAAAGATATAATTTATTTATTCTCTCAAAGGTATTGCATTATCTTTTATATTTAAAGGCATCTAGAACTTATCGCTAAAATGGTATTTAACAATTTAAAACAAGTAATAATCTATAAAGTTTTAAATAACAATTATTTATTAGTATCGGGAAAACTTATCCAGACTGAGTTTAATGTTCTTTAACTTAAATTGAATACTCAACATTTTAACTAAGTTTTCAATTAATGATATAATTTATTTATTCTCTCAAAGTTATTACATTATCTTATATATTTAAAAGCATCTAGAATTTACATGATTTTTAGAACTAATTATATTTAATTAAGTTCCTTAAGTTCCTATAATATCAGCATAACGGCCATCTCTAGACAGTTTCAGTTTAAAGATTTCGGCTCGACTCGATTTGATGGCCAAGTCCGGGATTTATATCACCGATGTCCCGCTGTTCGTCCGAGGCGCTCTTTTGCCGACAAAGACAAAGTCAAAGGCAGCGACTGCCGCCACAAATCGCAGGGAAATCAATTTGGCAATAACCAATCGGCCGGGAACAGAGGAGAGTAGAGCAGATCGTAGACGCACCCAGGCAGCCAGAAACCGTTAGGCAATCCGACGGATAGATCCCTGACAACTTCTTCATTAGCATTATGGATTGCGGCTGGGATTGGCGAAGAAACGCAAAACAGAAATTTACATTTTGCAAGATTTTTTTGTTGCTTGTATGCAGCATGCAAGCGCAGTCGCGGCTTTTGAGTTATTTGCCACACCGAAAAAAAAAGTCTATCACTAATATATTCTTGGGTCGAATTATTTCTGTATTAAATTATATAAGAAATAGAACAGAAATCATAGAAACAGGACTGCCCACACAGAGCCCTTCGCATCTACCACACAGACACTTCGCTGAGCTTCGGCTTGCTTCGGCTTGCTTCGTGTGCCAGTCCTCGGACCCTCGGGGACACCGTGTGGGCATCTCTGCCTTAGAGCAATTAATTATCGTTCTAAAGTATCCAGTATCCAGTTTTTAATTGTAGTGGCCTCATCATCAGTTATTTTTTTCTGTGCAACAGTTGCATCGCAGTTGGGGTTTCTGGCCATGTTGCCACAATGTGGCCGGCTAACGGTACCAGGCCGCTGGCGATGCCGCTGCCGCTGCCTTTGTGGGTCACTGGGTTGCCACAAGTCTAACCAGAAAGAAGATAGAGGAGCTGCTGCCCGCGGAGAGGATGCAGCCACTCGAGAGACTTAACTGTGGTCAGCTGTAGTCGTTTTATTAATATTATTTTTTTCCTGGCCATTTGGCCTCCAAACGTAAATTACTTGCAACTAATTGAGGATGTCAACTGACGTGTCTTACCTCAATTAAGTGTTTCCTCTCGGCCGCCGCTAATGTTCTCCACACCACGAGAAGAGGGGCACGACTTGGGGCATCAGCTCCAGTGACGCAAGCACGGGCACACACATGATTTACTCGCACCACTCGCTGCAGGCCTATAGAGATATAAAGCCAACGAGATCGTGACAGAAATAATGCATATAAAAATGTATACTATTATAGTTTAAGAAGCCCACAGATCGCAGAGAGCCAGAAAGGTCCAACTAAAATGGCCCGGGCCAGAGCGATTTAAAAATCAGCCAGGAGTACAATTTAAGAGGCACTGTGGTGTGGGCGTAGACATGTCTACTTACTTTAATGTGCCTTACAATTAAGTTTTTCCAACTCTCTGAATCAATTCTTTTCGCTTAAAACTTTACCTGAATTTAGGGGGGAAATTGTTAGATATTTTGTAGATATATCATACATGGTTCAAACCAATGTGCTGTAGCTCCGTACTACCAAAGTCAGTGCCAGCTAAAAATAAAAAGAGTCAACGCTTCGGCATGTCTAGGCAGGGGAACCAGCCAGAAAAGGCGACATGCATGCCACGAACAGAGGGACCGACGGACTGAGGGCCGGACTGGCTGGCAGGCAGGCAGGCAGGCGGATAGACACCGACATGGGGCATTCGGAGACGGGGTAAGGAGATAGACAGTCAATCTTATGGCCACAGACAGACAGCCACGACCAGGCGGCAGACGACTGTGACTGCGACTGCGACTACGGCCGTGATGATGATGGTGCAGCATCATTAAATTCGTTTCAAGCGCGGCCCAGGCCCAGGCCACTAAATATTTTGGCATATTCGTAAACCGTAAAAAAATATACCTATCATAAAGATCTTTCCTTAAAAAAATATTCCACAAGAGTATGATTTTAAAAGGTTCGATCATAGGTTATTCTTTTATAGATGTAAAGATATGTTCATTTAAAGATTTTTATTTAACTATTATTATATTATATCATAAGAAAATCTTCGACTTCTCTCAGTGTCTCTCAGTCGAAAGCCAAGTCTTCCTTAACATCATCACGACTTTGGCTGGCTTATAATATATGCGAGTGCTGGGCGCTGTGGAAGTCGTGGCAAGTCTCTGCATTTCATTGAACCTTCAACTTGACTTTGCGCTTCGTTTCGGTTCGGTTTCGGTTTCGGTTTTGGGCTCAGCGCATTTTCAATTTGGTAGTTTCCTTTTTTTTTTCTTAGCCCGGGTGTATGCTTTGCCGGCAAGATCATGACACTGATCGCTGTCTGATTTCGGCCGGGCCAAATAATTCATTTACAGTTGGCTTTCTTTCGCCAGCTGTTGGCTTGATTGGGACTCCCCCTCGGGCCATGCAGATTGCCACAGCTTAATTAGGCCCGAACAGACAAGAAGACTCTGGCCAAGATCAAGACCAGCGGCCTACACATGCTGAACCTGAACTAAAATGGCACAGCCAGCCAGGTAATGCCGGGTAATGCCAGGTAAGAGTGAAACACGAACAGCGTCTCTGGTGTTTGGCTGGGAAAAGAGGTCATCGATAGACGACAGGCACTCACACACACATTACGGAAAAGTGGAAAAGCGGTCTCCCCAAGATCCCCGAGAGTCTCCTTCTGATTCGGACCTGATCGTGAGAAACTCCGGCAGAACGTGCATGGCCTGGGGGCTCCAAGCCCGGCTTATAATTTATGGCTGGCCCGCAATTCTGCACTCTTTCTTAGTCACAGTCGCAGCTCAAGGATGAGTGTTACTTTAGGGAGCCGCTGAAATTATTATGCATTGTCCGTTTGCCCCCCGGGGTCAATGGGAAGCTCGTGGAGACGGAGACAGACCTCGGACGTCGGACGTCGGATGAAAATGGACAGAAATCGACTCGGACAAGGCCCCAAAGCAAACCGAACTGAAGTCGATAAATGAAACCGTATGATTGAGAACTTTGGAAGGGATAACCCTGAACTTAAATACAGCAAGCTACAGGAATATAAGACCACAGAAACTTATTAAATATGTAGAGGAAGGGAAACCTTTGCTAAACTTGAAATATAATTTCCAAAGTTAAAGCAAACTAATAGTTAATTAAAAATATAAGAAGTTGTAAGCTTTTCACTCATTAAACTTAAAGGGGAGCACAGTATTTAATTACTTTAACTTATAGTCTCAAGACTTACCTATTCCCAAGATATTCTCTGTATTTCCAAATCAAATCCCTCATAGTTGAAATGATATTCTTTGACTAACAAACCAAAAACATTCCCATCTAATAAAGCTAATTACAGTGCTATAACCAGAGTTATAAGCATGCCAAGTGCCATTCGCCGCCTTATGAGTTTCTAGAGCACAAGTGAGAAGCCAGAGCCCAGAACCAAGAAGTAAGAACCAAGAACCCTGAAATGACTCAACCCACAACTTGCATTCAATGTGAATTTTCCTTTGTTTTCCGTGCTCGCGCTGAACATTCAAATTTTTCGTATTCTGTATAAACAATGCTGCACTTTGACTCATAGTCGAATATGTGCGACGGCTGCATTTTGGTCATTGACACGAATACGAAGCGAACTGGACACCGGCGGGGTTAAAGTATTCATTTGGAGGATATTATGCATTTTTAGCACTATAAATCATCAATGCAATCGATTGCCGCAATCGATAGTTGTGGCCAGTCCGAGTGTGTCTTGTTTTTGTTATTCTTTTCTTCGTTGGTGTGTCATGGCACGATCCATTGAACGGATCTGCTAATTGTTCAGGTCCACACATAGAAAAAAGAATACTAATACGAAAATTACACAAAAGATAGAATGTACTCTGATTTTCAGAATGAATATAAATAACTTAATAGCCTCTAGTTTGCTTTGATCTATATATTTATTTATGAAGAATGTGTCTAGAAGGGTAAATAGAAGAATTGAAGTATATATATATAATATTATATTATATATTTTTATTTATTTTATATTCTTATGTGTCTAACCTTTTAGAAAAGTTTTTAAATCCACAAAGAATGACTATATGAATATTTCTTAACTAAAACTTGAATTTATACTCGAATGTTTATTATATTTAAGCACCTTCATGTTCTATTAGTTATTTTTGATCAAGAAAATCTATTAAATGTGTCTAACTTTTTAGAAAAGATTTTAGATACACAAAGAATACCTATATCAATATTTCTTAACTAAATTTCTTAATTTATACTCGAATGTTTATTATAATTAAACACCTGCATGTTCTATTAGTTATTTTTGATCAAGAAAATATATTAAATGTGTCTAACTTTTTTTTTTAAATACACACAGAATGACTATATCAATAATGCTTAACTAAAACTTGGATTTATACTCGCATGTTTATAATATTTAAAAACCTGAAAGTTCCTTCAGTTATTTTTGATCAAGAAAATCTATTAAATCTTTAAATCTATGAATTTATCGGGTATTTCTTAAAGTGCATGGCCACAAAAGGGTGCAGTTGCAGTTGCAGTTAAAGTTGCTCTCTTAAGTCTTTTGATTTGTGGCTGGCGTTTGGTCACGTGTGCCGAGCGATACAAGCGGCCAAGCACGCCCAGTTGTCGAGATAAGAGGCATCTAACAGTTTTTGGAGCAGGTCGGGAGGGAAGGGAGGGAGGCGGCTTGACGGTCAAGTGTTTCGTCTGGCAACTTTCATACGCCCCGTTGCCAGCGGCCGAATGCCATGCGACAAAGCGATATAGCGCCCCACATTGAACACACCCACCATTTGCCCACGTACACACACGTACACACACTCTGGCTGAAATTTAGACAATCACATTGCGATTTCTTGTTTAATGTTTTATTTATCTCATTTTGATTTGAATGTAGCCATAAGCACGCAGTTATCGAGGTTTATTAGATGTATTAATTAGATCAGACGGAAATGGGGGAACTTTAAATAATAATAATAATAATAATAATAATAATAATAAGTAGAAAACTTTCATAGTAATATTCAGTGGTTATTTTATTTAGAGACATCTGGTACACCTTAAACCGCCATCAGTCTTACTAAACTACATACTAAGATACCCTCTTATTAAACCCATTCCGTATATCATTCCTTTCAAAGCAGAGGTGCTCACACAGCTAACCGCTGTGAATGCAGGTGCCTCTAAAGAGAGGCACTCTCGGACCCTGTGTGAGCAGCCCTGCTGTCAAGTATCCACTCATATTCCTGCCACCACTGAATCCCACTCTCTCTCCACTCTCTCCCCAGATATCCGACTCCCAAAACATCTCACAGCCGAACGGCACACAGCACACACAGCGCAAACAGTTGGAGGTGCTGAAGGCTCGCACCGCCAACGGCGCCATGCAGGTGATCCGCACCCAGACAGTACAAAAGAGCTCGTCCTCCTGGGCCTCCTCCACCTCCACCACCACCACATCCACCACCCACCGCACGGGCAATGGCCACGATCCGCCGCCCTCTCGGCCCAGTCCCCTTCCCCAGATCGCCCAGGGTGTTGACATTTGCGAGCTCAGCGACGACTGCAGTCTCAGCGGCAGCGATGCTGGCATCGTACGTACCGCATCTGCATCTACATCTGCATCTGCTTCGGCATCGGCATTGGCAGCCACATCCGCATCCGCAGTGAGCCAGGAGCTCATCGACGATCATGTTGATTTTGTGGTGATTAATGGCGAGGCGAGCGATCAAGACGCCGACCCGGCCGACGACGAGCGTTTGCACAAAGTCGGCCACAATTTGTTACTCGATACGGCTCCGAGTCTGAAATTGAGCAATCTAATGGTAAGTCTGGGTTTCCTCGACTTTTCACCCACCTCTGCCACTTTTTGCTACACAGGAAAAATACTATCAGAGATCAAGTTTAAACTTTACATCTTTTGATATTAATATAAAAAAATATTTCTCGTTTGAAGAACTTTGTTGATTTATCTTACAATACATTCAAATTTTTATAAAAATTTTGTAATATGAAACAAGGGAAATATTTAAATGGAAGACAATTTATATAATTTTTTCCCTGTGCTCTTGACTTGGCTTTGTTAGCTCATTAGCATGCGCCCATGTCCGCTTTTTTCCATCTCGTTTTTTATTGGGTTTTCTTTCGAGGAGTAATCTCCTGACCATGGCCATGGCAATGACCGAAAATGGTCAGTTGTTAACGATCGCCGATTGTTTTGGTGGGGAAAATGGTTAAGCTCTTAGCCGCTGGGAAAATCTGAAAAACATGTAATGAAATACGGTTGTGAAGAATGGCCTAGGACTGGGATTAACCTGAAAAATTATTATCTGAGAGCTAAGCTGCCTATAGTAATATTAAACACAAATCTAGTTATATATTATATTTCACTGTTTTATTTATAACTCTATTATAAAAACCTGACAATGTTCAATGACATAGACGTTGAATTTATGGATATAATAATAATAATAATTTTAGGGGATTTTCTAGTCATATCCATTAAAGTCGCGCCTGTAGATTAATGACCCCTGCCATTAGAGTACATCAGATGGCTACCATAAAAATATATATTTGCTAATTTTCTGCAATTGGCCAAGACCCATATATCACAACTAAACCGGACTAGACTATCCAGAGACGACTCTGTCTGGCTGGATCTTTGAGTCACCGCTGGTCCAATCGAAATCGAATGGAAATCGTTAATAATAGCCCTGCTCGATTAGGCGGTGCTTAGCACTTCAGCCGGACATCTGGGTCATGACCACAAAGGAAATTTCGTTGGCCACTCTCTCGAAAACGCGACTCGCTCATTAGGCCAAGCTGTAAAAAGTCTCTAATTATTGGGCAGGCCAAAAAGT
This sequence comes from Drosophila pectinifera, assembly GCA_008042775.1. Lineage (NCBI taxonomy): Eukaryota > Metazoa > Arthropoda > Insecta > Diptera > Drosophilidae > Drosophila > Drosophila pectinifera. Next base: position 38,344 of record VNKC01000088.1, read on the forward strand.
GTCTTGAGACGAGATCAACGCCCACACTCATCATCTGACAGTTCTGGCCATCAATCTTGACAGTAACATTTCTTTTGGGGAATTTCCCTGGCAGAAAGTTGACAGAGACCGAATTTGAAGAATTTTAAATGTTGTATTTTTTTGAAAATGTTTTGTTAATTTTGTATTCAGTTTTTAAAAAAGGGTTTATTACCGAAATAATTTTATAAACTACATTTATACCTCTACTTTTTGAAAAACTAAATGAGGATCTGTTTAAAGACAAGATATACTGCTGTCTTGAATTATAACCAATCTTCTTCATCAGTATTCTTAGCTTATATGGCTTAAAATGCAACGATTAAGTTGATACCGGAACCAGTTGGGAATTCTAGCATCAACACAGAAGTTTCTTTCATTCTATAATGTAAAACTTTTTTATATCTAATATTAACTATATGGTTTACAAAAATCACTAGGGCTTTGAAATCACTTGAATAAGTGTCTTAAAAAATCCTATTAAAATCCGTGTAATTTGTTTTTATTTATAATGTAATTATTTTTAATTATTTATTAATTAATTATGATGTATAAATAAAAAATATTACAAGTATTGAGGCAATTAGAAGTTCCGGATCAATAGATAGATAGTAGATAGGTTTGTCCTCTTTAATATTTTTTATGTTTCCAAACTTAAATAAAATAGCAACTTAAGCTCCTTACTCCTCACTTTATTTCTCTCTATTAGCTATTAATTTTCCTAGGACTTATGTCAATAATACCCAATGCGGAAATTCATTTATACAAAACTTACCACGGCTCACTCTGCACTCAAGCTGTGTCTTTAATGGGGGGCTTAAGTGCTTAGCCTCCCTAAGCAGTTCCTGTCAAACAATGCACCCACCTCAATTCCTGCATTGAATATATATATATATATATATATATATATATATATTGTGCCATGGAGTATAACAATTACAGAGTGACATCAATAACGATAACCGAAACGAGCGACACCCGCACTCGAGTGGCGAGCGCTTCTTTGTGCGCTGGATTTGACTCGGATTTAATTTTGTTTTCGATCTTGCGCCTTTTACAGAAAAGCAGCTCGAGCATTTCCAGCCAGAGCAGCAACAATTCAAACTTAACAACTGCAGCGGGGCAGGCGAGCGGCAACGGCAACACCCACAGAAGTGCGGGCAAAATAAGCCTACATGCAATTGTCGGGCCAGAATCATCGCCGCCATCATCATCATCATTATTCGCATCGCCATCATCATCATCATCATCATCCGCCTGGGCCAAGCAGGCCGACTTATATGGCCAACTCCCAGGTCGCGTGGGCGGAGCTGGTACTGGTGGTGCTGACGTAGCTGTGGCCACGCCAACGCAGCGTCGTGATTTGGAAAGTTTCCGGCATTATAACGATGACGACGACGACGGCGACGACGACGACGACGAGCTGCGGTAAGTCACAAAAATTTCATGCCATTACCCGATCGGCCCTGATACCAGCCACATCTGGTCCTGCTCCTCCTCCTGCTCCTTCCCTTTGCAGACTCACCGCCCGTCATCAGCGTCGCCAGCAGGTGTCCCAGTCGGTGTACGCCCCTCCGCTGTCCGCACTGTCCGGTCTGTCCGGTGGGACGCTGCTCCAGCGCTCTCGCTCCATTTCCACGGATGATCTCAGCAACGACTGGGAGCGCGAGGAGCCCGGCGAGCAGCCGGTGGGCGAGTGGCGGCGTGTCAGCAAGTTGCGGCGCTCCTTCCAGTCCCAAGATCACTACAAGAGTCCGGGATCCCGACCTCGACCCCTGGATCTGCCTGGCAGCTCCGTGAGCGTGGCCCGGCTGCGAGCGGAGCTGGAGAACGGACGTCGCCTCAACACGGCCATGCGGAATAACCACGTGGACCTGGCAGCCCTGGACAATATACTGAACACGCCCGGAGTAGCCAAGCCGACGGTGGCCAAGCGGAACACCTTCCTCACCGCCGAGTCCCTGCAGGAGATTCGCGGCAAGCTGAAGAAGCTCTCCGACGAGAGTCTCTACAAGGAGGACTTCCTGGCCTATCACCAGAAGAAGCCTCTCGTGCGAGAGGTGTCCGTGGAGAAGGCCACACCCCTGCCGCCGGCACCCTCAGCCTTCCGGGCCGTCCACAACACCCACAGCTTGGAGTCCCGTCAGCGGCAGAAGGACACCAGCTCCAGTGAGTGGCATCTGCGTCGCAAGTCCTACGGCTTCGAGAAGATGTCGCCGCCGGAGGACAAGAGCATCTTCCGGGTGGACGCCTCCACTGACAGCGGCTTGGGTCGATCCGGCGAGCAACTGGGCAACTGGTCACCCACGGAGCGGGAAAGGGAACGGAATGCTGCCCAGCAGCCCAACGGCAACGGTGGAACCGTCATTCACTTTGGCCGTTCTGCCAAGCCCCGTCCGGCACCCAGCTCTCCGGACTCTCTCTCCGGCGAGCTAAGCAAGCGCCACTCGATCGCCGTGGAGGAGACCTGGCGTGACATCCGCAAGACCTCGCAGGTCCAAGTGAACGGCAGCAGCAGCACCACCACCACAACCACGACGAACTCCAGCAGCCATCTCCAGAGAGGCAACGCCCAGAAGCGTGTGGAGTTCTGCAAAACGGAGGTTCACTTTGCCGCCGAATCCGGTCGTGTCAACATCGTGGAGACCGATGGAAAGCCGCCGCCCACGCAAAACTTTCGACGACGCCGCCGCACATCCAGCGGTCCGCTGCAGAGTCTGGTCAAGGCGGCCAGTGCCGGGAGCAGCACCAGCACCCAGAGCGATGTGACCCACTTTGGGGACGATTCGCAACGCCGCAAGACGATAGCCACCAGCACGGTGGCGTATCGCGCCACTCTGATGGATCCGCCCGAGGTGGTTAGTCAGCCGGTGAGTAAGCCGAGAAAAAAATACATCACCTCAAAGATTACTATATAATTTAAGACCTATATTATATATTTATTATGTACTTAATCTTTTCCTTGACAGACCTCAACCAATGGTGGCGGCCCTAGCATCGCCACCCAGGTGACGGTGACCACTGTGCCCAAGCCAGTGCACGAGCCACGCTACAGCCTAATGGAGTCCACGTCCCGCAACAGCTATACCTCTACCAGCGGAGTGGACACCACGGACAATGAGACGGATGAGCTGTCCAATATCCGGGGCATTCTGAAGAACAAGCCCGTGAAGCCGAAGCCCTATCATCTGGGCGAGAACATAGAGAGTGCTGATGTCCTGTGGAGTGTGCCTGCCATGAAAGCGGATCGAGAGAGTCCCTCGGCAAGGGATAGTGGTATGTACCCCCTAAATATGAAGGAAACCCCAAGGAATCCAGTCATTCTTTTATAAAATAAATCCTATTTTTATTTATTTATATATATATATATATTATTTATTTTTCCATACCAAGGAACCACCAGTGATTCCCCCATTTCCAGCAAATCAGTGGCCGAGCGCATTCGCATCGTGGAGCAGCGTCAGCAGCAGCAACAGGCTTCGCCCGCTGGCAACGGATACTCGACGAAGATCAACGTGAGCCTGGGCAGCGAGGAGTGGCCGGAGACAGGTAGGTGNCAACGTGAGCCTGGGCAGCGAGGAGTGGCCGGAGACAGGTAGGTGTTCTCCTGTCCAGAAGGGCTTAATTTAAATTAGTTGTTATACTTTATTAGTTAGTGGGAATGCCTGTAGTTCGTAGTGTTTATACTGAAATCGTTGTATGATCTAGTCTATCTCTGGGCTTAGCCATGGACTCCTCTACTTGACTCGAACCCTCTGTACTCTGTACTCTGTACTCTGAATACGTATTCCTAATGCATGTTGTGAACTTTGACCGCCGCTTCTCTAAACCACATCTAATGCTACATCTAACCACCACTCGCTAAGCTCAACTCGATATAACCCCACGCTCTAAACCGAAAAGAAAGAACCGAAATCCACCAAAACGACACTTTCCGCACATTTTCCAATAGATCACTCCCATCATCGACATCCCGATAATCACTTACGCCGTCGTCCCAGTGCCCAGGAGCTGTTGCTGGAGGATCTGCGCCAGCACCAGCGCATCCTGGACGAGGGCCTAAAGTCCACGTCGCTGATCATGAGGACGATGCGCTCGGCCAGCGAGTTCGATGAGGCCATGCGTCGCCTGAGCATAGCCTCGATTGAGTCCGCTCTGGCCCAGCCCACGATTGTGGTGCCCACGCCCATGCTGCGCTCTCACAGTTACCAGGAGGAAGGATCCTACTCCAACTCGCGTCGACCCTCTACGATGTCCACGGTGTCCACCACTTCCATAACCAGCAGCGATCTCTTTGGCAGCGCCCTGTACGACTCACTGCCTCGCACTCCCTTGGCCCCGCCGCGCCTGAAGCTCCTGGGAAACACACAGATCCCGGTGAGCCAACAGCTGACCCAACTGAGGAGGCTGTATGACGCTGCCGAGCAGGATCTAGAGCGGGATCAGGACCTCGAGCAGGAGGACAGTGCGGATGAGGAGGTTAAGCGGTACTTCCGCGACAACAATAGCGACAGTGGCGGAGGCACGCAGGCCAGCTCCTCGCCAGAACAGCCGCCAGTGGAGCCATTCCGGGGCAGCGAGTACTCCAGCAGCTGGAGCCGATTGAAGGCCAAGCGCACCATCTGGAAGATCGAGGCCCAGGATCAGATGCTGCAGCGCGCAGGTAACGCTGGCAGTCCAGACTTTCGGGGGTTTGAGTTAGAGGAGTTCACCGTAGGCCTTCAGGAAGTCAAGAATTGGGTTCTACAGTTTTTTTTAAAGAATATTTAGACTCTAGAGTGGCTAGAATTATTTACTCAATATCTGATGAGTATTTTGGAAAGTAATTAGAATTATTTAATTTTGTTTTATGGCCAAATTGTAAAGCTCTTAGGTTCTCAGAAAGATATAAACCACCTCCTTAAATTTCTGCTTACAGATCTACCCAAATCGAATGTGATGAACATAGCGCTCCATGCTCCTCGCGTGGAGAAGCCTAAGCCCACGCCACCAACCCTCCGCATTGGCCAACTCATACCTGTGGCCAAGCCAAGGACTCTATTCATTCAACCGCAAATACAACAGCCAAGTGCTACAGTGGAAACACCCGACGAGACCGGCAGCGAGTCCTTAAAGATTGTCAAGGAAGCACGCGGAGCTCGCAAGCTGCGCGAACACGAACTCTCCTACTTTGGAGTGCAGCATCAGCAGCAGCAAACGAAACTCTCGACGACCTCCTCGAATCCCAGGAGGACACTGCCCAGTCGGAGCAAGGTCAACCACAACGAAGATACCAAGGCCACGACCACGAAGACCACCACCAGGTGGCAGTTGCTCAGCGATCGGCCCGACCTGCTGCGGCACAGCAGTCCCCAGCAGAACGGCCACGACGAGGACATGGAACATGACGACGAGCACTGCTACGAGAACATCGCCAACATCGATATGACCCCCACCTTCCGGGTGAAGTCCCCCGGCCATTCGCCGGAACGAACCCGATCCCCCAACAGCTACGAGCGCAAGAGCGACCTGCAAAGGGATGCCCAGATCCTGAGCGAAATGACCCGCAACGCTGATCAGACTTTGAAGGTATTTAATATTCATAAAAAAGAAGAGATAGAAAAAGATAATACTAATCCTTTAACATCATCCTTAGGCCCTCTCCGACGAGGCGGCCATCAAGGATCAGCGGCGCCGATCGTGCTCCCTGCAGCGTCGCAGTGCCAAGCCATTGGAAACCATCGACGAGAAGGTAAAGGTGTATCCGCCGCCTTCGTTGGGCGTGGCCCGTGGCACCTTCGCCTCGGAGGCACGTCGCAACTCCAGGCAATCCACACCGTCGCCATCGCGGGCCCGCAGCTCATCGGTATCCTCCGTCGAGTGCTGTCCCCGCGACCGATCCCGTTCCAGTTCCCGGGAGTCGATGACTCACGGCGGCGGCTCCTCCGACGATCAGGTGGCCACCAAGCACCGGGCCGAGCGCCTGCGTCTGCGCACACCCAAGCGGGAGAAGTCCCGCCACGATCCCCCAGAGCTTCGATCCAAGCCGAGATCGAGTGCCACTGCTCCGGCAACCTCCTCCCTGGAGACGAAGCGTAGCTCTCACAGTCACAGTCGCCACGCCCACAGCCGGGATGTGGAACACTCCGGCGAGAGCAAGACCTCCTCTGGCAGCCGCTTGATGAGATCTTCCCGGGCAGCCGACGAGAGTCGATCTCGGCAGAGCGGACAACGAGAGCGGGAGAAGGAGAAGGAACGAGAGCGTTCCCGAGGCAGCGAGAAGCACCGAGAGGAGCTATCGCGTTCAAGGGGTGAGTTATTAAAGTTATTAAATCCATAAAAATATGTATTTATAATGTATACATCGAATGGATTATTCTGCAGAACTTCTGGTTTTGGGCTTGCTCATTATGGGTGCCACACAGCCGCAAAGGCTGAACAAGCGTTTTAGGTTTGCCAGATGATTAGTCTACAAATTCAGTTAACAACTAACAAAATCGCAAATACAAATTGTTATGAGCAAAATATCTCTAAATTAAATACCTGAAGGGACTGCCCCACTTTGTTTTGTTTGAAACACCCAATAAATACCACAGTTTCACTTCCAGACTTCATTTATAATCTTTCAAGGCACATATACACCCGCACAGAATAGTTTAAAATAGTAAACCCCTTAAAAAATACATTATATATATATACAAAAACCTTAAAAGTGAAATTAGATCAATTTTTCTTTAACAATTTCCAATTCTATATAAATTAATGACACACACTCACACCAAGAGATAACAGCCACCCGAACTTAAATAGCAAATGTAATATACAATTTATTTTAATTAATTTTCCACAATCTCCTGTACAGGTCACTCCAGTCGCTCTAGGCACAGTGAGCACTCGTCGGCGGGAACCCGCGAGAGCGGCAGCAGTCGACCAAGTAAGACGAGGTCGAGTCGCACGAGTAGCCACGACAAGAAGTCCAGCACAACGACAACGACGACAACGACGGGCACGACAGCCACATCGAAATCACAGAAATCATCATCGAAAAGCACAGCGCATAAGCCACCATCATCAGCCGCAGCAGTAGCAGTAGCAGTAGCAGTAGCAGCAAGCACAGCAGGCACAGCACCAAGCACACAGCACAACGAACTGACGTACGTATACGTAACGAATACGAATTTAGCCAATACACAAGCCGGCGAAGGGGAATCCCCGAAAGAGGCGGACTATGCCAGCATTGAGGAGACAGAGACGATGGATGCGGGGAAGGAGATCACTCCCCAGCCACCGCCGCGTAGCAAACGCAAGCGGTCCCTTATACCCGTGCCAGTGGCCCCAACGCCGAGCTACGAGTACCGCACCAAGCTGGAGATGATACCGCCCAGCTACTCCAACCAGTCCACGCTCCGGTGTCGCAGCAGCCGGAAGCCCTCCCTGAAGGCCACCCAGTCGACCAGCTCCAGCTTTGCCTTCCTGCCCTACCTGCCGGCCAAGCGGAACTCGAGCGTGAGCCATGTCTATGACAATTACCTGCTGTATGCCACCAGCGAGGAGGCCAAGCTGCGTCCGTATCAGAACAATCTCAGCAATGAGCATGCCCAGCTTTTTGGCGGAGTAGCAGCTGCTGGGACGGGAGCGTGGCCTGGTGCGAAGGGGGCTAGGACAAGGGCGGCGGAACGGGGTCGGTTGGGCGGCTGGCCGAAGCGTCTGAGGATGCGGCAGGTGCGCAGCAGCGTGTCCACGCACCAGCCCTTCGGCATCTGCACATGTTCATAGTCAGCGCTGGACAAAACTCAAGAAAGCACCAAAAATATGAATAGAATCAGAGAAATCAGAGAAACAGAGTACCTGTCCGCGGGCTGCCAGCACCCAGCACCCAGCACCCCTACAAATAATCCCAAGTGCACGAAATCGTTTGAATGCGAAACCGAACATTAAATATCCTAACCAATATCCACACCCAATCACTGTGTTCCCTACTAATACTAGACCTTATTATTTATTTCGGAGAGCGCACACAAGCCAAAAAAAAAAAAATACTCGGCCAGGTTACACTCGCACAAAAAAGGGGCCCGTCTGGTTCTGTTTTTACTTTTCACAGCGTAAGCGTTTTTCCAAATTTTTAATTTCCTCTTAACCAAAGCAGTACTGCATGTTTGGACATTAAAGGGCAGGCCAGCATAACTATTTTATTGTAATTTCCCACATTTATGAAGTAGAACTAAAATTGTATTTGATTGACCAGAGTAGACTAATTTAAATTATTTGAAATCTATAATCTATAATAATAATTTTATTTTCTTTCAAATATTAACCATAGTCTGACCTTGCATGTCTGTCGACAATTAACCAACTTATCCTGTTCAAACTCTAAATCTAAAGCTCATGCACACCGCTCTCTATCAGTAGAATCAACTCTAAAAACTGACTATGAACATGTTGCTGGAAACCAGAAAAAAATAGATAAAACAACAACAGAAGCCATCAATGAAATTGGTATTAAAATAAAAAAAGAAACCCAAAAGCAAACGAACATCAACATCAAGCCTCGCTCTATTCTATTTTTCCTTAGCAACCTGGAACTGCGTAGTAGTGGAGTAGCATTTTTGGAAATATACTATCCTAAGAAAAATCCGTAGAAAACTATTAAACTACATTAACCCTTATAGCGAAAATATGTCCGAACTAATCATGGTATTCTCTGACTCTTCAGACACGGTAAAAGCACACTGAATGGACACCACCATCACCAGCACCAGCACAGCAGCAGCAAGCATCATGGATCTGGACATGGCCATCGGGAGCAGCAGCCACATCACGTCCACAGCCTGACCACCAGCACAATAGCGGCCAGCTCCAGGCACCAGCGAGATCGCCACGTCAAGGATAGGAAATAGCTCCGGCGGGGCAGCGAACTACTAAAACAACAACAATAAACATTTAATTTAGACAATATATGCACATATATATATTTGTAATACTTACTAACACCCGAACGAGCGAGCGATGAGACTTTTGTTGGTAATTTTTGAGATTTTCTGGAATTGTAAAAAAAATTTCAAACAAATTACACCAAAGGTTGACGAAGCCAACTAACAAATTGACAACTAATACTTCGATTTGAATTGAACAAAACAAAACAAAAAATGTGACTATGAAAATGTTCCAGTTCCCAGTTCCTGTTCACATTTCCACACGTTTTTAGCCGCCACACACTCGACACACACTCGACACACACACTCGCTTTGGCATTGCACTCGAAATTCAAGTATTAAAATTCATGCCAGCAATTCCCCCAAATTAAACTAAATACTAAACTTATAAAATAACAAATGATACTCATATATATTCTTCGATAGCATTAAGTATACGACAAGAGAAAGTAAATGAAAATAAATTTAATACATTTTTCAATGATAATATTTTATGCATTTTGATATGTTTCCTTTTCACAGGTTAAAGTCCCTTAATATAATTAGGATTTTCTTTTGAACTCATGATTTATTTAAATAAAAAAGTTACACTTTAAAAAGCAGCATGAAATGCATAAGTTACGCATACGACCTGTTTAACCAACATAATACATTTTTCAATGATAATATTTTATGCATTTTGATTTGTTTTCTTTTCACAGGTTAAAGTCCCTTAATAATTAGGATTTTCTTTTGAACTGATGTTTTATTTAAATAAAAAAGTTGCACTTTAAAAAGCAGCATGAAATGCATAAGTTACGCATACGACCTGTTTAACTAAAATTAAAACATTTTTCAATGATAATATTTTATGCATTTTGATATGTTTCCTTTTCACAGATTAAAGTCCCTTAATATAATTAGGATTTTCTTTTGAACTGATGTTTTATTTAAATAAAAAAGTTGCACTTTAAAAAGCACCATGAAATGCATAAATTACGCATACGACCTGTTTAACTAACATAATACATTTTTTAATGATAATATTTTATGCATTTTGATATGTTTCCTTTTCACAGATTAAAGTCCCTTAATATATTTGGATTTTCTTCTGAACTGATGTTTTATTTAAATAAAAAAGTTGCACTTTAAAGAGCAGCATGAAATGCTTAAGTTACGCATACGACCTGTTTAACTAACATAGGTTGTGACCAATAATCATCGCAGGATCTATAAATATATTTCATACAATTATTAAATATAGACTTCTGCTTAAACAAAGCCAAGCAATCTTATAACTTCTATCAAGTTCAATCTAAAGCTTTTGCAAAGCAAATTCCCTGAATTTAAATGAAAACCATAGTTCACTCGACCCGTAAAACAAGAATGGAATTCGTGGAATAGTGCTAACTGGGGGAAAAGCTTTTTTCGCAGCTTTTCAGTCAAGTATTTCTTCATATATGTTACCTTTTATCACTAAACTCACGCAGACTAACGCGACTACAGGTAGTGAGTGCTCTTATTAATAATCCACTGCGAGCAGGCCGGCGAACGTTGATGGAAGCGACTCTCAGTTGTTGTCCAACCGCCGTCACGTCAAACTAAAAATTGTCCACCTTCGGCACCGTGAGTAGAAAGAAGAAATAACTGATAAAAAAATAAAGTCGAGTCGAGAGCGGCTGCATTAAGTTCCCATGGCCCCCATCGATAAGGAAACCGTCCATAAGTTCAGCAATTAAATTAACAATTGGAGAATTTAAAAGAAATTTCTTATGAAATAATAAACATAATTAGGTGCTCGTCAGACGCTCGCTAGACTCGATTTTCAGAGTGAAATGATAGGAGACCACCTGGTTTACCAATAGCACCTGTTATGACACATGGATGAGTCACCTATCTGATAAGCAGCGGAACCCTTAGCATTTGTGATTTCTTATCAATGCAATGAATTATAATCGCGTATACTGGCTAAGCAAGAAATGTTTAAAAGGCTTCGATCAATTTTAAATTTGATAACACCTTCCTTGAAGTTGGAATAGATTTGTTTGATGATTCACAATTCGCTAGGCAAAGTTCATGTCGGCAACGGTTTATTAATTGAAGTAAATCATGCAAATGGAACACTACTAAAATGTACTAGACTCTATACGATAAAATCAAATAATTTTATTATTATTATATATTATTTATCGCAAGAGTGTGGCGTCTGAATATATGCAATACTTTGTAGGTCTTAAGGGCCAGTTACTTTATGGTCGTAACTTTGAAATATGACGCTAATTCACTCTTTTTTAGCATTCCACTTTAATTATTAGAGTTTTTAAATTCAAGAGGCTCTACAATATAAATACAACATTTTCTTAATACTTTTTTTTAAGTTAATAAACTATACATTTTGGAATTTTTTTAAGTTTGAATCGATCACTATTATATTTATTTTGTTAGCGCCAAAAAATAAACTGCAAAACTCTTTTTGTGTGATCTTATCTAATCGCTTCCAAAATATTCGTTTATCTTGTCCGAAGCGGAGGTCTCGGCAACATCAGCCCAACACTACCGCAGGTAGTTGACCACATTTGGCTTGAACAAAAGCCGTATGCCGTATCATTTACTGATAACGAAATATATATATATATTTTTTTTTGTTGATTAGAAATGAAAGAGTATGGAACTTGGCTCGTCTTTAGTTGGCCTGCAGAGTCCACTTTACTTTACTTTAGACATCGATTCGGGCCGGTTGTGTTTAACTTTCTGTTCGCCCTAAGAAGTTAGTAAGCTTCTTTTGTGTTTATAAATTTATAATTTTGATTATCTTCAACCCCATTCATTTTACAGACGTTCAACTAAAAGAGACACAATGTCGCTTCTAACTGGCAGCGCCAATGCGGTGAAATACACGCTCTTTGGATTTAATTTGATCTTTTTGGTAAGTAATTAAGATTGTCGTTACGCGGATGAGTCACCAATAGCCATAAGGCTTTCTAATGGATCCAAACTAGAGATTAGATAGAGCAATCGACTTTTTTTTGTCCAATGTTGAATGGGGGAATCACCTAGTAAATAGATTTCATGAAATTATTTGTATTTTTTTCCTTTAACTACATTTAGGATTTTAGTCCAGATAATTTTATCACATTTTCAATGGCAACTACATAAACATTCCATTAAACATTATTGATTTAAGAATATTGATTCTTTGGAACTACAGAGCTTAAATGTATTATCTTATCTTATTTGCAAACAAGTGTCAAATAATAGAATACCAAATAAACGTACTAAGATTTATCGAGGGTCATTATTGGAAATATTTGTAAAAATAGATGTAATTAATCATTAGGAAAAGGAAGACCCTAGGTACAATTTGACTTTGAAGTTCCTAATAAGTTTTACAATTCCAATTATAGATCACTGGCATTATTCTGATCGCCGTTGGAGCAGGCGTCGGAGCCGTGTATACCGGCTATGAGCTCTTTCTGGCCGGCAAGTTCTTCTCGATCCCCACCTTCCTGATCGTGATCGGTTCTTTCATCATCCTGATCTCGTTCTTTGGCTGCTGGGGCGCCTTGAAGGAGAACTACTGCCTGGTGCTCAGCTTCTCGATCATGCTGGCCATCATCTTCATCCTGGAGCTCGCGGCCGGCATCAGTGGCTATGTGCTTCGGAATGACGCCAGCGACCTGATTAGCAAGTCGCTGTACAGCTCCATGACAGAGTACAAAGGGCTAACGCAGAATCCGACCACAAGGCTCTGGGACGATGTGCAACGCGACTTCGACTGCTGCGGCGTAAAGTCTTACGCAGACTGGAAGACGCAGCTCGGCGAGACCAATTTGCCATTGTCCTGCTGCAGCATTCCGGTGGGTGCGGTGGGCACCTTTAATTGCACTACCGAAGTCTCCAGCGCGGACACCCGGCATTACAACGGATGTCTCGATGGCTTCTCCAACTACATTGCCGCTCACGCCGTCAGCCTGGGAGCAGCGGGAGTAGTCATTGCCATCCTGCAGGTGAGTGGAGGCAACTCCTTCTTTATTATTATTTGTTTTTATAGGAAATCTAAAAAAAGGAAGAATAATAAAATATATATAATAATATTACATTTCCATCTTTTCTTTCCAGTTCTTCGGTGTAATCTTTGCCTGCTATATTGCGCGTGAGATCAAGATCCGTAACGGCATAACTGGCTTTATATAAACCAAGCTGAATTCGATTATAAGAGTTTCAGAAGCCGAGTGCGGTTTATTACTTTTAAGATATTGCTAAATTTTGATTGATTCTGTGTAGTTCTATATTGAGGTTTCCTTCTGCTTATATGAAAAAAATATATATATTGGTACATAAGTGTCCTACGTGTTGAAATTATTATTTATGTACGTACATGGGCTTTGTTTCTTTTATTTTCAACAGCTTATCTGGGCTTTTGGACTGATATTGACTCGACTCTACCAATCCTATCTAATCGTTATAGGCCATAAAATTTTAAATGCATTGCATACATTGACAATAAAGAGCAGCAATAACTTTAATAGTAAAATATGGCGTTTTAAACATTTAAAACAAAATTAAGTTAAATCAGTATTTTATATAAGCAAATTAAACAAAGGAAAAGGCCAGATTTATTGTTATGGTATTTTAAAACAATTTTAGTTTTATTCAAAAAGTTTATATAATTAAATTAGCATTTTTCCACATATGTTCAGGCTTCAGCTTTAAATATTTAAATATTCAAAATATAAAATACATCTGTTATTAGCATTTTAAAAGAACCTATGTACAGGCCCTATGTACATATTATTTATTGTTTCTCAGCTCAGACAGACAAAAAGCTGACACAGTCATGGGTAGACACACCTGTGTTTACCTGTGAATAATTTAAACTATTTGGAAGTGCAGTGCGATTAAAAAATCGATAAACCATACGAGTTGACTCAGTTAAAAGTGAATTTAAATCGATAATATACTCGATTGAGGTAATTGGCCTTGGCAGGTGAACTTGAACTTCCCTACATCCATATCCACATATAAGTAGACTAGTTAGTAGTCAGGTGAATTAACATTAATGGAATTATAGTAGACGTCATCGATCGATTCGCTCCAATTTTGATTGCAGAACTTCCTTAAAATTCATTGCGAAATTATTCTCTTATGAATACAATGAAGTTGTTATCTTATCTGATATTTGTCTAACTGGAAGACTATGTACAATGGTTATTTGATAAGCGTCCCTTGAAAAGCTTTCCAAAAAGCGGAAGTCACAGATGAAAAAAAGGTATTAATATGCCTATGTGTTTATATTAATTAAAACTTTTCCAGAACTAATAAAAAATTTGTATAATATGAGTACACTTTTAAAATAGCCTATTTTCGATAAGAATATAGTTTTGAAAGTCTTAATTTATGGATAAAATACTTACATTTTGTAGTTTTGCTTGAAATAATTAATACCTATATCCTTAAGAGCTTAAGCGAAGATATAGAATGCTTTTCAGCAGTATATCAATTCTTAAAGTTCTTAAAAATCTGTCTAAGGTGTGTATAAATATTATGAAAAATAGTTCTAGATGCAAAACAAATTAATGGATTTTTCCCATAACATTTTCTCCCAGTGTAGCTGCGAGTGGGTGGCGGAATGGCGGCAAGGCCAGACCGCACTTGCCAGAGCTTGGGGAAGAGAGACCCAGAGAGAGACCGAACCGCAGCGCTTCGATTGCGTTTACCGTTTTGCCACTCAGTTCACGTGTGACCAGCAAAAGTTAAAGTACGTTCACTGCCGTGAGCGGTCGCCACAGATTCAGTCGAACGATAATACCCCATATACTACATACTATATTGCGGAAAGTGCCAGTTATTAACAATTTACGCTTACACTTACATTGCAGCTAACGAGCGAGCGAAAAAAACGAACTGCAAAATGCCGAACCGCGAGTTACAGCTCAATTCGGGCATGAAGTGCGCCAAGTACATGCTCATCATCGTGAGCTTTATGTTTGCGGTGAGTTAATCCTGCCAATGATCCGCGTGAGTCACGACTCCGCCGCCATCTTGATTCACTTCCACTCTTCTGCGCGTTCTTTTTTTTTTTTTATCACACGGAGCGCTTTCCTTATCTCGCCTAGCGTAGGTTTTTCGAGTGTGAATCATGTTACTGCGCCTTCGCAAGCCGCTCACGGGAGAGTACCGAAAGAGAGCAAGGGAGAACGGGGAGAATCAGGTCAAGAACAGTACGAAAATTTCCGGGCTTCGACTGGCTTCTGTTTTCATTTGAAAACAAGTATGAACAAGATTAGGAATAAGAACACTTTAAATGGTTTTATTCTATTAAATATTATGAGACACTAATATAATAGTACTTCCATTTTCAAAACCTTTTTTCGATACATATTTTCCGGACACTCTCAGTGCGCTTCGTCACTACTTAGACGTTCGTTCGCAGTGATATTATAATAATGCCTTAGTTTATTATTGATAGGTCATCCTTTACACTCATTCACTTATCTTACATATCATTTTTATCTTTTCGATAAGTATTTTCCGGACACTCTCAGTGCGCTTCGTCACTACTTAGACGGCCGTTCGCAGTAATATTTTAATAATGCTTTAGTTTATTATTGATAGGTCATCCTGTACACTCATTCACTTATCTTACAAATATTTATTTAAAAATATTACAAGACTTAGTTTATTTTGAACGATTACATTTTGAATAAAGTTAATTAATCATAATAATAATAACGCTTAAATTAACGACCATATTTCACCACCAGTTATCTCAGTCGCCCACAAACTCTATAGAAATAACTCATTTTGATAAGATAAATATACGAAAATATACTTCAATGTGGTGAAAAACACTGCATACGTACGTAGAAATATAATAATAGAATAATATAGGAAGTTGCACCATTGACATTTACTACCTTTAAATGTTTTACTTATTGATAATTTTAAGTTAAATACATACTATATATTGTATAACTACATACAGTATAATTCGGTCTGTATTTGTTAGTTCAAGCAAACAAGATAGGAAAAATGTACAAAGAAAAGGACTCAATCGTCTTAAAAGTTCAGTAAATATCTGATAATTGTGACACTGATTTTAAGTATCTGTCTTGGTACTTCATTCTTATAATTGTAGAAATTAAAAATTATCAAACTGTCCCACAATCATAAGAATGAAGCAGAATGATCGCTTCAATATTTAATATTTATACAATGATAAATGATTGTTTGATTGCGGCCATGCATGATATATAATACTTAAGTATCTATACGTAAAGGACACTATATAACTATAAAAGTTACTTAATGGCCTTTACGTATATTTTATAGAAGGAAATTAGATTAATTTTTTTAACAATTCAATGAATTCATCTGTGATACATATATAAACAAGAAAGAAATCGCAGCCACTGCACAATGTTAGCTGTTGGAGACTATAGTAGATGGTATACCCATCAGAACCCACATTTGATGAGCTCACAAAGTCACACTAATATATAACAATTAACGACCTTGTGCCTCTTCCCCCGCAGCTGACCGCTATCCTGCTCATCATGGTGGGAACTACGATCCAGGCGATCTTCGGCGACTTCAGCCTGTTCATCGATGGACACTTCTCCTCGCCTCCGGCACTCCTCATTGCGATTGGCTTCATCCTCATCGCTGTGGCCACTCTGGGGGCCTATGGAGCCGTAAAGGAGAGTGTGATGGTCATTAATCTGGTTAGTGGAGATAGCTTGACAAATTTTATTTATAAATCTTTACAGCATCTCATCTCTAATCTCTTTAATAATGTATATTTCTGCAGTATGGAGTTTGCCTGTTCCTGGTCTTCATCCTGGAGGTGTCCGCCGCCATCGCCGCTTTCGTGATGCAGTCGCAGGTTCGTACCATGCTGATGCGTACGATGCACCAGGCCCTGGCCGAATACGACAGCGATCCCTATGTGGCGGCCGGAGTGGACTTCATGCAATCTGGGGTAAGTCAAAGGGCATTCCTTCTACAAAAGATATAAGTACTTTAACTAAAAATCATTAATATCCAATATTTCAGCTTGAGTGCTGCGGAGTCAACCAGCCGGAGGACTGGATAGACTACTACGGTCCCAACAAGAACCAAACCCTCGGCTCTGATGACGTGGTGGTGCCCAACTCCTGTTGCGGCAGCCTAGAAGAGGACATGAGCGATCCCAACCACACCCAGGTGATCTGTCATGAAACCTTCAACTACGGCTGCTTCCGCAAGATGAATTTCATTGTGTCGCAAAGCGCCATGCTGATCGCGACAGGAGCCACCACAGTGGCCTTTGTCCAGCTTCTGGGCGTCCTCTGCGCCTTCATGTTGGCCAAGACGCTGCGCCGCAACAAGTCCATTCGCGAGGCGCGTCGCTGGCAGCTGCAGCAGAGTCTCGGTGTCCTCATCTCCGGCGGAAAGATGGGTCCGCCCCAGAACTCGGCGGTCACCGGCTACCAGCAGCTGGACAACGGTGAGCAGGGCGTCCACGAACCCTACACCTACACGCCCCAGAGTCCCAGCGTGAACTAGATTCCGAACGAAGCCATATATTTATACCTTTTAGAGCACCCAAAGAGATCCGTTTGTAAATGTAACATTTTAATTTGTTAACTAAAAACCAAAGTCAAATGAAATAAAGCGCTGGTCCTGCTAGCTAGGACTGCTTGCGCAAGTCCTTGGCGAATTTCTTCAGCAATCTCAGCTGCTCCACGATACTGGCACTGGAGGTTCCGCCAATGGCGTTGTATTGCTGCACATTGTTGGCATAGTCGGCCACACTGACGATGTCGGATCCGAAGGCGGGACAGAAGGCTTGTAGCTCGCCCAGCGGTAGGTCGGTGATATCCACGCCCCGCTCCTCGGCCAGGGAAACCACGCGGCCGATCACATGATGAGCCTGGCGAAAGGGAAGGCCCTTCTTCACGAGATAGTAGGCCTGTAGCACAATTAGCAAAATATGATTATAATAATTTATGGAAAGGATTATCCTGGGTAAATCAACTCACCCAATCCGTAGCCAACATATCCGTGCTGAGGGCAGCTTCCATAGAGTTCTGTTGCACCTGCATTGTCTGCAGGACACCATCGGTGACCTCCAGAACCTGGGAGAGCTTATCAAAGGACTGGAAGCAGTACTCCTTGTCGAACTGCAAGTCCTTGTTGTAGGTGGACGGTGTGCCCTTAATGGTCATCATAATGCCCGTAAGGTTGGATGTTATCACTCCCGACATACCACGGATCAGTTCCAAGCTGTCCGGATTCCGCTTCTGGGGCATCAGGCTGCTGCCACTGGAGAAGCTATCGGCCAGTCGGATAAAGTCAAACTCCTTTGTGCTGTAGATGATCAGATCCTCGGCCAGGCGGGACAGATGGAGGCTCACCAAGGAGCAGCAGTAAATGAAGTCAACTGGGAGGAAAGAAAGCCAAGGGTTTACCAAGCATATTAGTAAAAAAAAATTTTGTTTCCTTTAAAAAATTAACCAGAATTGGTTTTAAAACTCAGGAAAAGTCCTTGTACTTTCCATCACTTCAAGGAAAATATCTTTTTAATGGTGTTACGTTCGCCTCATAATATACGTATACGTAATATATGTTCAAGCCAATATACCCTACAACTATCGGAATACAGGGCACTAGGCCCTTCTTATCTTCTTCAAGCAGCAGGCTGATAAGGAATCAATTGTGCTATTTCCAGTATCAACGACTTTTAAATGACTTAAGAAAGCGATCTTTTGATATGACAGACCTGTCCATGACTTACCTACGAAGTCGCGATCTCCCACAGCATGCATGCTGTTGGGTGTCACCCCCGAGAATCCTAGGCGCTCGGCCAGCCACAGGCGGTCGATGCCCAGGGGATTACCCGCCAGTGCCCCGCTGCCCAAAGGTAGGACATTGGCCCGTTCCCGCAGCTCAGTCAGCCGCAGTCCATCTTCGCGAAGGGCAAAGGCATGGGAGAGCATCCAGTGGGAGAACTGGACGGTCTGAGCGCGCTGTAGGTGCGTGTATCCTGGCATTAGGACGCCCAGGTGAAGCTCCGCCTGTCGGCTGGCAGCTTCGATGACGCGGCTCAGGCGGCCCAGGGTCTCGCGGATAGCCTTGCGCAGCCACAGCTTCATATCGGTGACCACCTGGTCGTTGCGACTCCGACCCGTGTGCAGTCGCTGGCCCAGATCGCCGGTGATCTCCACCAGTAGCCGCTCGTTGACCGTGTGCACATCCTCGTCGCCTGGCCGGAACTTCACAGTGCCCTCGATCCAGTCGAAGCGCAAGAGCTCCAGACTCTTGATCAGCTTATCCGCTTCGGCCTCTTTCAGGTGACCGGCTCGCTGAAGAGCCTCTGCGTACGCCTTGCTGGCATCCAAATCATCCGCATACAGCCGGGAATCGTACGGCAGACTGTTGTTCAGCGCCTGCAGCGCTTCGTCTGGTTTCTGGCTGAAGCGACCGCCCCACATTTGGTAGCAAGTTTTGGGGAGAGCCGGTGGCTGTAGTTGCTGGGACATGATGGATTCGCTCGTCGTGACCGTTGAATGCCTACTGGACTCACTCCTCTGCTCACGCTGCTCACGAATACAATATTTTTTTTTATATAATCGTGTTATCTTTGAATAATAATATGTTGCTCAGTTTTGTTACGAATTGAGAGTGATTAGGGCAAGTCAGCTGTGGAACCCACAAAGTAAACAGTGGTTTAAAACGTTGACTAGATCTATTTAGTTGAATCTGCCGACTACAGACTACCCGGATTTAAAATTATGAATTATATTATAATTAAAAAACAATCTGATTGTAATTAATATACAACAAATGTATTGTCAATTCTTTTGAAATGTCTTAAACGTAAAAACAAGTTCACTCCTCATATTATTTTACATTAAACAAAAACCAAAGCTATCTCTATAACCACTGTGCTTTGCTCTCTCTTTAGGTTTTTTGCTCGAGATTATTTGATTTTTATTTTTAATTGACTTGAGCTAAAAAAACAAAAAAAACAAGCAAACGTAAAGTCTGAGAGAGATACAGCGCCGCTTATCAGCCAAGATTAAAATCCCCAGAACGTATGTAGCCTCTGACGCTTATTTGCCGCAAGACTTCGAGATAGTTTGGTTGTGATGGGCGCGACGTTGACAAGCCCATTATGGGGAGAGATCCTCCAGAAATAGCTTATTCAATTCACAGCACAGCCGATGCAGTGGCAGGCCCATCACGCAGTAAAAGTCACCATCGATTCGGTTTATGAGGGCGCCACCAGGTCCCTGGACGCCATAGGCGCCAGCTTTATCTCTGCAATGATACATTTTAATTAATCCTAGTCGAATAATGGAATGGTTGGTTGTTGGTTGGTTGGTTGTCTTACAATGGATCCCCCGTATCCACATAGCTTTGAATTTGATCTGGAAGCAAATCACCAAAATACACGTCCGCCGTGTCCGTAAATTTACGAATAGCGCTGGCATGTTTTAGCACAACACCACTAAAAACCCGGTTCGAGGTTCCAGACAAACTGCGAAGTGAAAAAATAATAAATAGTTAGTAATAGTGATAAATTCAAAAATAAAGGCGAGGAACCATGCAAAATACTTTAAACTGGATACACAAATTTAAGAAAAAGAACCTTAGGAACTCGAACATTGAATAGAACCTAGTATTTACTTGGTCAGCATGCGAATAGCATCGGCGGGATCCTTTGGTTTTCCATAAATCTCCTTTCCCAAGGTCACCATAGTATCCGCAGCTATGACTATAAGGTCCTTATTATCGCCGGAAGAACTCAATCTGGAGAATACTTCCTCCGCTTTGCCCAGAGCTGTGGCCTCTATGTAATCTGAGAATTCCTTGAAGTCATCTAGGTTCAAGTTCTCCTCAAATGTCGAAGGACATAGCTCGGCGTTGAGGCCCTAAAATTGTGAAATAAAAAACTGAATACTTATTACATCAAGGAACTTTATCTGAACGGTATATTTACCAGCATTTTGACCAGTTCCTGTCTTCTCGGAGAGCCGCTGGCCAAAACAATCCGATAGTTGCCCAATAAATGCTTGATTGGCGCCAACATTATTAATATTATTTATTTATATTTACAAAAAAGCTAGACATGTGCCAGCTATCAATATCGATATTTTATCCGGTCCGATTGTCAACAGCTGATCTGACTATCGATATACCAGCAATCCATCGATATATCGCACTATATTATTACGATAGAAACATCGATGTTTTTGCAGCTGTTAAACATTTTACAAACACAAGTCAATTGTGCAATTTCTTCGGAAAAAGAGGAAACAATTGAATAAAAGAGCGCGCAACTTTGTTGTTGCCGCGCGGCGGTCAAGAAGAAGAAGAGAGTACGCGAGTGCGGATTAAAATACATTCATCGACGGGGGAATGCCGCAGAATGCAGACTGCCTCAGTTGTGGTGTTGCATAAATTCCGTTAGTAATTTTAACTATTTCTGCTGCCTCTATTGTTGTTTTTGCCGCTGTTGTAGTTGTGCGCGTGTGCAGTGTGGGTGTCTGTGTGTGTCTATATTAGCTTAGTGATATTTATATTCCTAATTACAAACGTTGTGTCCGACAGTCTTCGTCGCGAATTAAAAGTTTTAGTTTGCCATCGGCGGGCGGAGCTCTTAGTCGTCAACATTACATCAAACTAACGGTGCTTACGTGCCACACGACGCAGACACATACCGCCGCCTTCACCTTGAAGTGCCTGTCAAATTGTCGGAATCGCTTCCTATTTATTTGTCGTTATTCGAACGGAACTTCTTACATCGCGAGAGCGAAAGAGAGTGGTGTCAAGGTAGCCGACATACAGTTACGTTCAAAAAAATAGTTTGCGGCCATTTCTGATGAAAAGATTGCCAGTAGACCTAATACATTTCTTTCAATACACAACATAAAACGAAGGCTTTCACATAGATACTGTATTTCGAATTTTACAACTCACTGATCTATATTTTAAAACCAAAGTACTTTATTTCGCTGAGAAATATTTATTAACAGTATTAACTAAAGTGCTTTTCTACGATATAAATACTGAAAATAAAACAATTTAAAGATGTGTCGGGGATTTTTTGGTTCTTAATCAACAAGCAAATTAAATTCTGTTAAAATTTTTAAATTCAGTTTTATTATTATGAGCCCGACTGTGCATACATTTATTGTTTATATGGGAGCCTGGGAGAGAAGAGTATCGACAGCTGATAAGGCTACTTTATTGTTTTAGTTTCGATTGTACTTTGAACGACCCACAAAAATGAAAAACATACATTTGTATTAGTGCTTGTTTCTTGTCTTTTTTTCGCAATAAATAAGCAATTGTTAACCGCGTGAATTCGGATTTTTTTCAAAACAAAAGTGTAGTCAGACATGTCTATTGCATCAGCGCTGAGTTGACAGGAAACGCACCACAAGTGATAATGTTTTTCAATTATATTAATTGTGGCTAATTAGCAATATGGAAATCAATTTATTTCCTCTTGACGGGACGAAAACAATAAAATTTAACATTAGTCATGTTAACACTTTTATCAACATAATATGATAAAGAAATGCTTATCCTTGATCAATTTGCTTTAAACCTTTCGCACTTTACTCAATTACATATATGTAAAGGCCCTTGGTTCCCAAGAATCTAAAACTGCATTCATTCCCAAAAATCCGAGATGAGTCATACATATGTATATTTATCTTACTTAAGAAACCCACCACCGAACTAAAACAAGGAATTAGTAATTTTAGTATTATATATTTTACACAGTACCTAGTTCATACATAGAAACGAAAGTTTTACCTTTTACCATCACCAATCTAAAGCCTTGACTATTTGTTGTTTATATGGCTCGCAAACTGTAGTTCTTAACGCTTAATACTAATAAATCGCATGCTATAAATTTCTACCAGCATATTTATTTCTTCAGCAATAACTCTATTGATTCAAGCCTTGATTAATGGAATCAACGTAAACATATCGTTGTTTAAATCGTTAGACTTTTATCTACCAAAATGTTCTATTTTGTATTATTTTTACTAGAGAAAGATTAAAAAATGCCATTTCAAAGATACAAATGCTCTCAGCATTACTCGCGACAACCAAAAGTAACTTCTCTCTCTTTCACCCACAGGGCAAGCGGACGGCGTACACATATCACGTGTTTGACTCTGGCCACAGTTTTGTAGCCAACGATCACGCGCGAGCCTTCTCACTCTCTCCCAGCCACTCGCACTCTCTCTTCTTCGCTGCTGCAGAGCTCCCACCCAGTCGGACCTGGCTGCTTTCAAGAAGTATGTGTTTAACGGTTCCTCTTCCCGCAAACATGCATGCCTTTTCCGTCATCTCTTCCCTGCATTTTTCATGAGGACACAGTTTTTTTTTTTACGTATACTTCATGACGTATACTTAACTTTGTGAACGTTCGGAAACGTTCAATCAGCAATATTAAAAATATTAATATTAATATATATAATATATTTTATATACAAAAATGCATATTTTATATACATTAAATAAACGTAACAACTAAAATCGGCACATATACTAATTTCATATAGCGAACATACGTTATTTTATACTTTTACTATTTATTGAGTTTTTATTTGGTGAAGAATTAAGTATTAAAGATATGTTCTTTTCCATATAGGTTATAAAAAGTCCGCCTAGTCCCTCCCGCGATGTTCTCACTACAGCAGTTGGTCCGAGCTGCGGCAGCGACGCCGAATGGAGGCAGCGATCTCTACAGGCTGCTTCGGCACCTGGGCAACGCGACGGCGGCAAACACGAACACAAACACAGCTACAGGTTCAGCTAGAGCTATAGCCAAAGCTACAACACAGCTCTCTAGTCAGGCGAAGTTCGGCGACAGCGGCAGTCACAATTCGCCCTCGCACGCGGACGGTTATAGTCACTGCGAATCAGAGTCAGATTTGGAGTCGGCGCACCACGGCGTTAATTTTCCATCAGCACAGCAATTGGCCCGAAAGCTATTGGAGCAGCGTAGCCAGGACATCCAACGCCAGATTCATACACAATCAGCCAGCGGACAGCGAGCCAAGTCTTCGCAACAGCAGCAGCAGCAAACCACCACCAAGTTCGCCATGTCATCGCTAGCGGCAGAGCCCCTGCAAGCCCACAAGGCTGATGAAATCACGGCCTCCGGAACAGACAACGCCGTGGAGTCCCCCGGACTAGGTGCCTCCTGTCACGACGTGGCCTCCGCATCGGCCAGCACCGGTACAAAGGCCTGCTTCAACACTGGTCTCGGCGAGATCATACAGTTTATGGAGCTCATCGGGAATCTGAAGGTATGCAAGGCGTTCCCCAGCTGCTTTCCATTCATTTATTTACCCCCCTCTACTCTACTCACCTACTTGCGCGTCATATGTTCGCATCGATTTTTCCCGAAGGATCTTGTTTTGATTTTGGTTTTCCTGGTGTTTTGTCGAAGGAGTCATAAAAATCAATACATAATTATAGCTGGTTTGCTTGGAGAATTATTAGGAAAATCAAGAAAATCTTTCTTCACATTAATAAAAGAAATATTAAGTTATTTTCCGATTTTATTGTAGTTGTTTAGCAGGAGAATAGTGTAAAGTATATAGTTGTAGTATTTTATGTGGAATAGCAAGAGACTACAGTGGGCAAATCTTTCTATAATTATTTATCATTGAATTTATATTATTACTTAATAATACGCAGTTTTAAATGACCCTGAAAAGCTCCATTCATATATTTCCTAAATTTTGATTTTAATGTCAATTATTAAATATGGAGACTTATTTTTCTGTTTCATTCGGTTTGAAAAGTAACCTTCAACCAAAGTATGTAGGTGTTAACACAATTAATAAAGAAACAAGTCAACAAAAAGACCTCAAATATTATACTTGATCAACTACGTTTGAGTATTCATGGGATTGCTTTTGCTTCTATGGCTTAATACTCATTCAGATCTACTTTATACGATGTCAACTATCTTAAAGTGACTCTTATATTTCTTTTTTACAATTTCTTGCTTAATTATTAAAACTATTTAAATTGTGAGTCAGCTATTTCATAATCAAAATTCTTATCAATTTACTGTTCGAATCATTCTGGTAATAAAATACGTCTGCATAATATAAGCTCCTCTTATCAAAATATTTTTTAAATCCTTTAATTGGAGATTCAGACAGAAAGGCCACAAAAATAAACAAAACAAAGGCACACAATGAATTTATTTACCTTCGTGTGTATAATCTTTCCTATTTTATCTACACTTTAGCGTTCTTTTGTTTTGTATATCTGCGAATGTTGTATAATTCCGGAGGCAGAGGCGGCCTCTCGCTCTTGTGTCCCTCTCGGGCGAATTTGTATAGTCGGTTGCCAAAAATATATTTATTTATATATACGTTCGTATGTAGTTTTATAAGTAAAATGCTTTCGGTTCTGTTCAAATGGAATTTGTCATTCCCAGTCATTGTGTCCAAGGGCTGAACTCTGATATCAGCTGTACAAACACAGCACAAAAGTCAAGAACTGCACACTTTCTGGAACCCATCAGCAGTACGATTAGATAATTGTCGCAGCTGAGACTTTCAACCCATCAACTAACTGACGAAAAACTGGAGGCACGGGACTTGATTCTTTATCAACAAACCCGTACAGAGTGACTGCCCTGTAAATTGAGCAGCTGTTCATTAACTTTAACTGATTGCCGCACTCGAAGTTTCCATTTGCTTTTGATTTTTTATTTTTGCAAATCCCATAATCTTGGCAACAAAATTGCAATATACGAAACGAAAAGTTCCAAATGCCTCACGTGAGCGCGATGAAATGTATATTTTTATTTGTTTTTGTTTTGGAGTCCCACGAACCATTCTCAACCGTCAGCATTGACGTATGACCCACAACAGATTCGAGAGCGAACTACAAGGAAAAAATCCCATGGCTATTTTCTAAAATTTCTCTATTGCCTATTATATATGTATGTATCTGAATGGTCTGAATGGTATATAGAGCGTGCAAAAGCAAAATGAAAAGCAACAGCGACTCGTGACTTTGATCTTGGCCTTCAAAATATAGACGAAATATATGCGAGTTGAGGGCACCCATCAAGTTTTTTAAAGCAAAAATAAGTATGGGACTTCTTTGTGATAAGAAGTAAAAATATATATCAATATTTTCAATAGAAAATTGTAATGAATATCTAATATCTATTATGATTTCTACCTGCTACGTATTTTCCTTATACATTTCGTAATAATGTTGTGCGAATTGCATACTACGACTTAAGTTCACCTGTTTCTATTATTTATCAGTCGTGGCCAAAGTCAATGTTGATATGGACCATATGGAATCCGCAATGCGATTAATGAACAAAACTCAATAATGCACATGTTTGATTCCCCCCAAATCCATTATTATTAATATGAGTTATGGGCCTTTATCTCCTATATGGATCATTAGGCATGTTGAATCTGTCTCCCTCTTGATAAGGTATCCAATTCATTACGTGACCCTACCAGATCTGGCCAACCAATCAGGCATTGACTCTGATAAGTCACGGACTATTGACTATATGATTAAAGTCAGAAAGACACAGCACTTGCCGTTTAATTAAGCCATAATGTTATATATGGAATGGGGGGAACTTGTTTTACGGACGACTAGGAAATGCCGCACGTTAATGGCAATTGGCTTGCAACGTCTTTTGGACCTTGTGCATATACTCACCGCCGTGTTGCTATAAATAAAACGTTTATTGATCAAATAGCAACAGTCTACGCCAGGCCCTCGCTGGCTGGCAGGTTTGAGTTGAAGGTCTGGGGCATGCGCCACCAACCTTGATGTGTGCAGCAAGCGAACCCGGCAACGATGTCACCAGAGTCGCGTCGTCATCCCATGTTTTAATTAGCCAAAGTGGCAGGTGGGCTTTTGGTTTATCTATATGGAATAACCGAGAATATATGCAAGACTAAATATGCCTTGTTCACTTTAAAATCAACTTCGTTTAACAGAAACCTGTATTTTCTCTTTGGTACTAAGACCTTAGTAAATAATACTTAGAAATTCAAGTCTGTTTTTATATTTAAACTGAATTATTTAATTGTTCTCTCTTTTTACAAGGCGCTTATAAATACTGCATCAGCTTACAATAAATGTTATTATAATTATAGTACTGTTCCTTTGTTTTCAAAAATATTTGTAGTACTTGAGCTTATAATTTATTTACTCAAATCCTCTATTTTCTCTATCCTCTCCTATATAGCACACCAAACGCACTGGCTGGGTGCTACGTGATGTCAACGATTGCGAATCGATTTCGGGACACATGTACCGGATGAGCATGTTAACCTTCTTGTTGGACGGCAGCGAGGGACTTAACCAAATCCGCTGCATGGAGCTAGCGTTAGTACATGATTTGGCGGAGAGTTTAGTGGGTGATATAACGCCCTTCTGTGGCGTGTCCAAGGATGAGAAGCGAGCCATGGAGTTTAAGGCCATGGAGGACATATGCAAGCTGATTGAGCCGCGTGGCAAGCGCATAATGGAACTGTTTGAGGTGGGTATTTAATCTTTGATGTCTTTATATGAAAAGCTAATAACATAATATATATTTTTCAGGAATACGAGCATGGCCAAAGTGCCGAGAGCAAGTTCGTCAAGGACCTGGATCGCCTAGACATGGTTATGCAGGCGTTTGAGTACGAGAAGCGTGACAATTGCCTTCTTAAGCACCAGGAGTTCTTCGACTCCACCGAGGGCAAGTTCAACCACCCGTTCGTGAAGAAGCTGGTCAACGAGATCTACGAACAGCGTGATGTTCTGGCCAAGGCCAAGGGTGCCACGCCACCGCCAGCCATTGAAATTCCCAATATGGAGAAGCCTTCGAAACTGGCCAACGGTCATGACAGCTCAAGTTGAGCGTTATTCTAGGAACCACCTCTTAGGCTATAGCACATGAACCCATCATCACATATAAACCACACTACGCTCTTAATTTGTAAGCCAACAATCCAACTAAAAAACTGTTACGCCTACCTCGACACGCTCATAGTTAGACTTAACTTTTAACACACTAATTTATTGCGAAGAAATGTGAACGAAGAGTAGCTATCAATTAATATGAACTTAGTTAAATTTCCTTTATGTTAAGCGTAAAGTTGCGGATCAAGTTTTAGCTAAATATTCGATTGATCTGACTAAGAAACAAACACACAATTGTATATAGCTAAAATGAATTGTAGCTAATTTTAAATGTTGAAGCAGTCCTAGTTCAATTTTATTCAAACCGACGAACAAATATGTTAATCAAAATTATTCTCCAGCAACTAAAATAATCAAAATTAATTGATTTCATCTAATAATTTGTACACCCCTTGAACAAATCGAACAATTGTTATAACAAAAATTATAATTAGCATACAAAATTGTGAATTAGGCAGTATATATACATATATAAAGATGCAGTCACACCTCGAAGTGGCTAAAAAGACAAAGCCCCAATTGTTTTGACTGCGCTCACAAGCTTGCAACTTTATTGACGAAACACAGAAACATAATCCAAATGGGGTGGAATCTACCGCTCATATCAGCCGTATTCGCTATGTATTCTGAAAATAATTACAGGATATAATCGAGTAGTACTCAAGCTTTTGTATTTAAAAAACCAACCTTCAATTACTATGAACTGACTCTCGCGGGAGGAGGTTTGATGCGAGTGCTGGCCATGCTTCTTGGCCTTATCTGAGGGGGTTGGGAGCAGTTGAAGAAATATGATATATCATATAAGTATAAGTAGGAATCTACTTACGATGCACTGTTATAATCCGATCTGTTTGGCCCATCGCGTTCTTTGCCCGGCATTTGTACTCCCCAAAATCGCGCTTCGTTATTGGACGCAGGGTGATCCGCATAACAATCCGATGGACGTGATCCACGGTGACGGATTCATAAGAACCTCCTGGCAGAAGTTCCGAGTCCTTTAGCCAGAAGTTCACAGATGCCGGCTGAGACTCGGTAATGCATTCCAGAGTCAGCTTCTGGCCCAGGCCCACGTAGATCGTGTCGTAGCGAGTCCAGATGGTGGGCGCAACTTCAAAGGGATTTTAAAATATATTTTGGATATATATTTTACAGATTTCAATATTAGCTTTTCGACTTACAGTTGACCACCAACATGACGCGCTTGCTCACTGTGGGAGGCACCCCATTGGAGGCGATGCAGAGGTAGGCGCCCATATGAGACCGCTGCACCTGCCACAAGCTAAGATTCTGGCCCTCCACGCTGTACACCTCCTGATCGGATTCCTCTGAAAGGAGCAGCGGTGTGGACTCTTCGCGACGCCAGGTAATTGTGGGCAAGGGTACCCCCGTCGCACTGCATGTGAGCGTCACATTCTGACCCATGGCTCGGACCACATCCTGGCTGGTCTGGTAATCAACGATGTCCGGTGGCACCACAACGTCCAGATAACCCATCTGGCTCTTCATGGGATCTGTGTTGATTTGGCACATGTACCTAGGGAGATATAGGAGAAGAAAAGGATTAAAAGGAAGGAAGTAATACATACCAATAGTATCTTTTTTTAATGGTTCGGAATTGAACTCACCACCCGCGATCCGATTCCTGGACATCGCGTATTTTCAGCTGCCATATGCGATGCTCCGTGTGCGAGATGGCAATGCGATGGTTCTTGGTGATGACATGGTTCTGGATGCTCAGAATGGTCTGCGTGTCCACGCGCAACCAGGCCACCTTGAAGCTAACCAAGTCGTGGACGATACACGTGAGCAGGGCATCGCGTCCCACGGGAACTGTTGAGTTGTTGATGGGCCCGCTGAACTTGGGATCCGCTGGAAGGAAAGACGGCACCAAGACACCCAATTGGTTGACATTTATGGCTCTCCTTATTAGGGGAATAAATGGGGCAGACGAAACGGGATGGTATGCCTCTGAGGCTCTGAGGGGGGTTGGTTTATGAGGCTTGCAAATGTTAGAGACTGGCATTTGGTCTGGTTCACCCATTTTGAGGCAACTCGGGCGCAAAAATTTAATTCAATTAAAAAGTAACCATTTTCTTTGCCAACGTGTTGCCAACATCCATTTCTAATCCACAATTTCAGGGATAATTATTTCACTTCTTTTCCGCACACAGTTCTGCGTGTGTCTGCAAAATGTCAACAGCCTAAGCAGAAAATTTTCAACATTTTCCAGATGCCCCGCCAGGAGTGGTCAAGGATATTTAAAATCGTGCAACGGTCATAAATTTGTTGAGGTTAACATTAAGCCAAGACAGCACCAAAATAATCCCAACAATTAGTGAAATTAAAAGTCTATGCAGGATGGCAAGCAGCTCTCGATTGTCACAAGTAATATTTCGCAGAAGGAAAAGTTTTTAGATTTCAGGGGAAATAATTTCCTAGAATTTTGAGTTGTTTTTATTTAATTTATGTGAGAAATTTTGAAACTTTAAATATTTGAATTTAATTGAGTTAAATGATTGAGTTTTCTATTATCAGAGAGAACATAATTTACTTCTCCGTAGCCTTTACTCCACTATTTCCCTTCTTAGACATCTTTTAATTGCTTAATTTATAACTCTAGACCATCTAGCTTCCCCGAAACCCCGTCCACACCAAGTTCAAACACCTTTCTAGTCAAATAGTTAATTTCTAGTAGATTTTCTGGTCGGTGGTCGATTTTATTCAACGTCAGTCCCATCGCAATCACTTCCAGTCAAGCCTCTCCGCCCGACAACCGCAAGACTTCGACAGTTTGCCATCAGCCAACTAACCACCTGAGTAGCAACCGCAGACACACCCCCCACACACACACACACACAACAATGGCAGGGGGGGGAGCAAAAAAATAGAAATCACATCACATCAAATTGCCTAGCAAGTAGCTCGAACGAAGGAACACACACACCGCAAATACGTAAATTACAATTATGAGCAAATAATAACCCGAAAAAATGCAAAAATCTAGTGCCAGTACCTGGAAAATTGTAAAAAGCTGGCTGGCTACACCTTTGCGTTCACCTTTACCTTTCGCCCCCCACTTTACCCCGACCCTGAGGGAGGGCGTGTTTCCACCAAACTAGCATCAAATTGGGGGAGCCTACCGCGTCGCGCCATATAGCCTATAATTTGCGATTATGTTGTGGGTCCCAGGTCCCTCTGTGTGTGCAAAGTAGGGTGTCTTGGGTCCGGTCCTAGTTGGGGTCGCCTGTCGCCCCTTTTTCTGGTTTTACTGTAAATGTTAGAGACCCCTTCTTCTGGTTTTACTGTAAATGTTAGAGACGCCATTGTTTGACGACTGCCTTCAGTTGATATGGTTTTGTTTCCGCCTCTGGTTGGTGTTTGTTGTTATTGCAATTTGGCTATTGCATGTTTGCATATTGAAAATATTCCAAAGAAAGGAACGAGAAGGTTTTAAACATAAAACACATTATATATAGTAGGTTCACAAAGCACAAAAAGGTAGAAATCTCTGTGGAAAAGTATTATAAATCGGAGCTCTTGAAGACTACTTTTAAAAATTACATTACTTAATATGAGAAGTTAAAGGAATATATATACCCCATATGAGGAAAGTACGCGATATCCCAATTTGAGGATCTCTGTGTGGGGAATAACATTTAAATTTTTTTATTTTTACTAAAAACTACAAAACTACTTAACCAAGGTAAAGACTACGGATGTTTTAGCCATGATCATTAATATATTTTCTTCTTTCCAGTAACGCATTTCCACTTTATTATTTAAGCTACCTTAGAAACTATCAAGCTTGTATTATTTTTCCAAGTGCATACCAATTTTTTGGTTCATTTATGTCTGGCGGCAGGTAATTTACGTTCATGTTAAACTTTTTAGTTACTTAATTCCTATGTTGTTTCTCCCTTAATATAAAGGAAATCGAGCAACGAGCTGTTAAAAGGACTCCTAACTGCGCCGCCCTCACCCCCCAGATTCGATCTAGGGAGGCTTAGGCCATAATTTCCCCTCGAAGTCAGTTTGCAGTCGCAATCGCAATCGCGGCCAGAGTCCTTTACCCGCGCACCGTTGAACTTGAAACGGAAAGTGAATGTCCTGTCTCCTGTTAGACACTCCAACTGTCTGCCGGCGGAGTGCTGGCTGGCGAAACGAAGTACAATCAGCACGCAATGTCTGCCGAAAAAAAAGAAAATGGAAAATAACCCACTGCAGTGCCCAGAGACCTAACACTCAGCAGCAGAAAAAGGAAAATAGCGCAGAGTGCAATAGGAAGTGGAAAAACGTCGCCTTTCCGCGACTGTCTGTCTCCGCGCGCCCCCGCTGCGATAGGGGGTGGTGCTTTCCCAGAGGGTGCTGTGCGGTTGAGTTGTGGAAAACTCACTCCCTTGAGCTGCTCACTTCTCACATTCTTATCGCTGCCAATATTTATGTTTATATTGCATTTGGCACATTGATTTAAATAACGAATTTGAATTTTTCCAGTTTTGATATATTTATCGCATTTGTTGGCTCGGGCCAAAGTCAAGGAAAATTTGTTTTGTTTTTACTCCTTGGAGCCAGACCCAAGCTGCCTGGCGGAAGCTACCCCTCGTTACTCTTCCCGTCTGGGGATGTGTTGGCCACAGTTTATTCACTTATGGACTCGTTGGACTTCCGATTACTGGCCTGCCGCCCCGGCCGTCTTCCCTTGATGGTATTTACATCGCTTTTTAGCCAGCTTTTTTGAACGTTAAATGCAGTCAATTAGCTAAAATCCAGGCAAGTGCTCCAATGTTTTCTGACTCTAAGCAGGTTGCACTATAATTGTTTTTGTTAAAAAAGAAGCTTCTATTTGGTAAGGAATTTTTGGATATTAATTGGGTAAAAATACCCTATTATTTATGATTTATGTGGATTTTTTATGAAACTAAAACCTATATTTAAAGAGATATATTAGGCGAACTATTATACAAAATTAAATTAAGTCATTGCTGTTGAATAACCTTTTAAGGATTATAAAATAATAAAAGTTTCTTGCTAATTCCGGGTAAAAAGGCGACTTTAATCATTAAAAACCCTCTTTGGGAGATTGTTTAAAGCCTTTAAAAATTATATCGAAGCCCTAGTGTTTGTTGCATATTATTTTAGTTTTCTTTGAATGTTAATCAAAACCCTTTATTTATTCCAAAAAATAATAGCTCACTAACCTTAAAGGTAACATTTTGTAATTTTAATCTAAACATTTTAAAATCTTTAATGGGAGTGTCAATGTCCTGCTTAGTTATGATATAAAATTAAAGCCTATATTAAATGATTTTTCTTAAAAAACTTCCCCATTTGTAAGTAATTAAATTTCACCCATTAATATGCTTTAATTTCATCTTAATATTAACCACTAACCGGCATTAATGTTTCCATTTAATTATAATTTAAGCTTCCCAAACTTAAGTGTCTTAACTGATTAGTTATGTTATAAAAACAAAGCCTATATTTAATAATTTTTCTTAAAAAACTTCCCCATTTGTAAGTCCACCCATTAATTTGCTTTAATTTCTTGTTAATATTAACCACTAACCGGCATTAATGTTTCCATTTAATTATCATTTAAGCTTCCCAAACTTAAGAGTCTTATCTTTATACAAATTGTCTTAATGGAATTTACTTTAGTTATAAAACTTACAATTGTTTAGCTCCGAAAAGCTGCCCCAGCTCAAGCCCGCAAATTGCAGTAGCAGCCAAATGTCAGCGAGGCTCCTTCCCCTCATCTTCTCCAAATTGAGCCCCAAAAGTGCGAAACTTTTAATATATTGTATTCCTTTTCGCTGTTTTGCACTTTCACTGGCCAAATAGCCCAAGTTGAACTTCCGCAACGTTAGCGCGAATTTATTTTTTCCGGCTTTTGGATATAAAGTTTACGTGTTTTTTTTTTTGTTCTATTATTTTTTTGCGCCGATTTTGCCGGACGGACGTCCACACACTCTTGCAACTGGCCGCGAACTGCGAGCACCGCTGATAATCAAGTGTCAAAATTCATATTCAAAATTCAAATGTAGCCTGGCGTTGCGCATGTGTCCTGCGGCGGCGGGTCCTTGTGGGTGGCAAGGATGGATGGCTGATGGGTGGTTGGCTGGGTGGCTGGGTGGCCAGTAGTCAGGGTGCCCTGGAGGTGAAACGGCAGAGGTATGCAATAGTAAATGTTTCATTCATAAAGCGCCCGGCGTAACAGTTTCATATGCACGTGACGACAACGCATCCAGTATAGTTTCGTGACATTTGTGGCAGGAGCAGGAGGACATTTGCCATTTCTTTGCCATTTTTTTTTTGAGAACCAAAGTCCGTCTCCCTGCCAACCCCCAAGCCAAGAAACTCTCCCTTTTCGCCGGGTGCTTCCCATTACCAATACCATTCTAATTAACCCCGAAATTCCGCACATTTCGCAGGCTGTTCATCTTCCACTCCAACTTTCACCTGTCTTCGCATCCTTTGGATCCTGGATTTTGTGCCGCCCTTGCACTTTTCGCACTGCTGTTTGGTGTGTGTTTGGTTTGCATGTGTGAGCTTTGTAATAAGTTAGCAATAAGTTTGCTCCGCCACCGAGTATTTGCGCACAATTAGCGCTTTTCAATAGCGATAACAATAATGACAACAAGCGAGTGAAATTGGCCAGGTTGTTGTTTTTCCCACGAGGAAAATCTTTTGCTAACACATGCAAGTTATATTTGCAGCTTCTACCAATGGGAGCTTCGGTGGGCTAAGGGTCCTTAGTGTTTGTTTTTAGGCATTAAAAACCATTAAGAGGGTTTCTTTACAATATAATTATATATTTTATGGCTAAACACTAATATATAAATAAACGTAGATGAAAAACATAAAGTGTATGGAAATAAGAAATAAAATGATTTTATTCTCACTCAGCAACCTGCTAGTCAGATCTAGGAAATCAAATTTATTCCAAAAATGAATACCTTTATTTCTTGCAGTATTTAATGTATTTATTTCAAGATGTTTGTAATTTATATAATAAATAATACAATTTAAGCAAAGAACAAAGATCCCAATTATTTTTAAAAGGTTTTTACATGCATTTTTACATTGCTATAGGCAATAGCGGCATCTGGCGGCATTACATATAAAGTACTGTTAGTACTTTTGCTCTATTTCAAAAGATGGCGTATGCTGCACTCAACTTTTGTCATTATGGCAACACTGTGCTCGTTTAAATATTTAAATTTAAATAAAATAATAAGTTAGAAAAGATCTAAGTTAAATCAATACTATTCTGATAATACCAAACTCGTTTGCTCCAAAAACCAAAGTATTTTACATTTATAAGCTTAACTAATTCAACGTTGCAAATGGAAAATTAACCGTGAAAATATAAATTAAAAGCTTAGTCATTGCCATTTTTTTAAACAAATGCTTTCTTCATTCAACTAAAGCATGTTGCTGCGACAGTTAGTTTCTGTGATAACAAACCTTATTTTAATTTTAAAGACTAGTTACGCTGATAAAAATAATGAGAAAGAAATGAAAACCTACTCAACTTCCATTCTGGCTTTGGGAGAGCTCCGCCGATTTGAAAATTCTTACATGGATCAACTGAGTAACTACGTTTGGTCTTTGCAACGGGAGGTAGAAGCCCTAAGAAAGTATAAAAGAAAACTAGTAAAAAATAAGTTTTACCTACTTACCATAATTTTCCACCAGATTTACAGACTCAATAATCCATCAAAACCTTGATAGTGAAGTGAAACAGATTGAATATGTGTCCAATCCTCTTAACACCATTGGTCTGGTGAGGCGAGCTCATGAGGATTGGCCCAAGTGGATGGCCTACATAAGGGCTCAGAAAAAAGTCCAAGGTATATAGTTAATTATTAATAATTATTATAGGAGTGGAGAGATTGTAACTGGCCTACACTGAAAACCCGAAGCTAGAACCTAGATTCTATTATTTATTGAGTTATTCTAGATAGTCAGCTCTCGGAAATGCATAAACTCGTGAATCGTACCCCGAATGCAGAGGACATGCAAGAAGCTTCATTGGGAATGTATCGAATAGAGAAATTCTATAACCTAGAGTCCAGGGACATATCCAAGGGTCTAGTGGCTGGCCAGCAACTCGAGTGAGAGCTTTTGCTACAAATCTCCGAGATACTCATTTAAAATATATATATCTTTAGAAGCCGATTGGGCGCCTCCGAGTGCCTGGCCCTGGCTGACTATATGTACAATATATCGGACTACAGACGAGCTGCTCAATGGTATCGACTGGCCTTACATAATATCAAGGAGCCCACGAATAGGATTGCTAGCCAAATTTACAAACCAAACCGAGAAGAACTTCGGAAAATGTTTGTTATAAGTCGACTCCATGAAGGTGATCGTCGCCCCTACAACCTTGTCAGTGATTTTAACTACCAATACATTTCAGGAGCCCTTGACAACTTAAGTCACTACCTGGAGGAGCTCACCCAGGACCCAGAGATACCTCTCCTCCACTTAAAGCCAGTTCCACCGGCCACTGCCATTGAACGAGGATGCCGAGGAGAGTTTCCACCACGTCCCCAGCTCATGTGTCGCTACAATTTCACCTCAACGCCATTCATGCGAATAGCTCCTCTCAAGGAAGAGGAGATCAGCAAGGATCCTCTCATGTGGCTATATCACGACGTACTATATGACACCGAGATCGCCCACTTGCTGAACCTAACCAGCGGTGACATGTTCCAAGGCTATACCGATAACTACACAACTCCCAAGGGGGCAAGTCGCGTCTTCCAGGTCAACATTACGGATGACAAGGGCGGTAAGGTGGACATGGCTTTGGTGAATCGCATGGCGGATATATCGGGTCTGGAGATGGGCAACCTTAGTAATCTGGCCAGAGCAAACTATGGCCTGGGAGGTTATTTTCAGGAGCACAGCGACTACAGGGATCCCAGAATCTATCCGGTGAGTAATCTGCAAGAAAGTATAAGAATTTGTATTATTTTATGTATATATTTCACCAATTAGGAACTGAGGCAAGAGGGTGATCGCTTAATTACCTTCTTATTTTATGTAAGTACTCAATTCAGCAATAATAGTAAAAATCTCCCCTATATCCCCATTTAATATAGGCCACCGATGTCCCCTTGGGTGGTGCCACCATTTTTCCCGCAGCCAATCTCAGCATTCAGCCGAAGAAGGGTTCGGCCCTTTTCTGGTACAATCTGCACAACAATTTGGAGCCGAATCCTTTGACCCGACACGCGGTATGCCCCATGATCCTGGGCAATCGGTGGAGTGAGTTTCCAGGGAATTACTTAAGCCCATTTTATAGTTTTCCTTTTCCAGTTCTCACCAAGAGCATGATGAACTATGAGCAGATGTTTATAAAGCCCTGCTACAAGTAGAGCTTTCGGATTCAAGGGAGTTTTAAATAAATATAAATCACACTTTTATTTTTAGGTCTACACACGCATAGTTTTAATGATTGCTTCACATGGTAAATGATACTTCGAGCTGTTCTATTCCTATATAAAATGGCGTAATTACTATGAGCTGAATCTCTTAAGGGACTTCATTTAGGAAATGTAAAATAGTTCTTAGTACTTAGCTCTACTATACGGCTTAACGATTAAAAATGCTTCCCAGTTAATGATGAGCCACAATATGAGCCACAGTCTGGCTGGGTTATCCATTAATATTCAGTTCGATGGTTGTTGAAACCCCTCATTTAGGCTCTGTCCTTCCATTAACATTCGAAGGCTTGGGTGGCACATAGAACCACCAAGCGCCCAGGAAGAAGACCACAGAGCCCAGTTTGCAGATCAAGGCCAGAAGCCACATATAGCTAAGGGTGTACATATTATTAATATCAGAATTAATTAATATATGAAGAGCTTAACTCACCGGCTGATATAAAAGTTATCGTAGACAAGACAAGCTCCACCTGCTTCCTTGTCGCAGGACTCCTGCCACAGAATGCACGATTCGTCGATCAGGGCTCCAAATATAAGAGGAGCCGGTATGGTGCCCAGCAGGCGCACCTTAATCCACTGCAGGCCCAAGGCGAAGGATCGCTGCTCATCCTGAACGCATCTAGTAGGTATGTAAGCATAATTATTAATTATTAGTTATTATAACTAAATAAATACAGGCAATATCTTACCTCAGGGTGGCCGACAGAGCGGGCATGGTGGCCAGGAATGTGAAGATCATCAGGACGAAGCAAAGGCCCACGAACAGCGGCAGGCTCTGGCACGTGGACTCACACTTGAGATTGGTGGCCTCCGGCCGCTGGAAGCCATCGTCCACGTCCACGTCCAGGTCCACATCCACCCAGCCGACGCTTCCAATGCAACTGCAGTTGTGGTAACGCTTCAGGCTATCCAGATGCTTCTCCTGGCCACATCCCGCATAGCAGGGACTGTAGTACATCACACCATTTACACCACAGATGGGATCGTAGTTGGAGCGACTGCACCCACAATTGGCATTGCAACCTGCCTCCAAGGCGATGGGTCCGCTTCTGGACTCCAAATTGTATCCCGTGGTGACGCCGGCAAACTGTGGATTTGGGCAGGAGACCAGGAAGCACAAGGTGAACACTGCCGCCACCGTGGTGGCCATCAGACACATCTTGATGATGCCGCTGCAGGCGAGGTTCCACTTCTTCACCAGATAGCCACCCAAAAAGGTCCCACCACCACCCGCTGGCACCGTGATCAGGCCCATCACCAGGGCCGAAAACATGGGCGAGATGCTGAACTGGTTCTCGATCTGCTTGGGCAGGAAGGCAGCGAATCCAGCGATGACCAAGCCCTCAGTGGCTCCGGCCAGGTTCAGGAAAAAGAAGGTGGGATTCCCCAGCAGACTGAGCACTGCCTGAGGGAGTTTGGTGGCCACTTCACTGGATTCCTCTGACTCCGGTTTGGTGGCATGCGCCTCCGAAACCCTTTCCAGCTGCAGCTTTGCCGCTCCGGGCAGGGATTTCGGATAGCCCAGGATGGGCAGGGCCACAAGGACACACATGGCAGCGGCAAAAATGAAGCCAAGCCACCAGGCACCAATCCACACCTTGCTGTCGCTGGTTAGACTCAGTCTGAAAGGGGAATAATATATTAAAGATACAAATTAATTTAATTACTTATAAATTATCATTTCTCTTATACTTTTAACGAAAGAATACCCAAATTAAGTTCAAGGTTTAAATAAAAACAATATCAGCCATCCTATTCCGCATTGTTTTTCACACTTTTGCGGCTTTTGTAAATTAACTGAAATGGGAATTTATATTTTCCACAGAATTTATCTGCTCACCGGGGGCAACAAAAGGT
The DNA here is from genome assembly GCA_008042775.1 of Drosophila pectinifera. Lineage (NCBI taxonomy): Eukaryota > Metazoa > Arthropoda > Insecta > Diptera > Drosophilidae > Drosophila > Drosophila pectinifera. Next base: position 77,549 of record VNKC01000088.1, read on the forward strand.
CGCCAAAAAATATTTGTTTAGCCCTCTAACCACTCGTAAACATGTAAAAAATCATAAACAAAATGTTCATGTTCTCGGCATAATTCACGCAAGAAGGTAAAAGGGCAACCTTGGGGCTGAGCTGGAGTTGGAGTTGGAGTTGGAGTTGGAGTTGGAGTACACAGGCATTATGACTTATGGCATCACCGTGACAATAACGCTGGGTCTGGGATGCAGATGGCTTGTTGCTCTGGAATCTGGCAGTCCTTGTGGTCCTTCCCCACACCAAGAGAATGCGAATCAAACAAATGCTCATTCTCATTCGCACCTTATTTCCTCGTTGTCAGCACGAAATGTTGTTTTATTACTCTCTAGAGATATTTACCCCGGCGAGGTGCTTTTGTGGCATTTGCCGTTGCCGGGTAACAAATAAGCTCCCCGATATTAAAGTCACCTGCTCCGGGCCCCCATCAGCCTCTAAGTCGTGCGATTAATAACAATCATGGGTAGTACTTACTGCACAGGATCCACGGTCATCCAGTCCGTATAGATGAGCAGCAATTGTCCGCCGAATACGTAGCCAATTGCGGGTCCCACAGTGGCCATGGTGTAGTAAATACCTAAAAGAATACAAAATGCAACTAAGCTTTCCCAAACTCATCTCAATTAAAGCGCAATATCCACCGAAACTTTCGAATTTGTCATCGAGTCTTGCCAAATATCGTTATCAGTCAACTGCATCTTAATTTGCATGACAAAAGTCTTCAACTGCGACCCTTCCTGACTTGGGGTACAGTGAGTTTCAGTGCATTAAGTCTATGGAATATTTGGGGAATATTTGTAACAAACAACAAGGTACTAGGTTCTAGACATAGGAAAGTAGCATTTAAAACGTATATTTTTTAATAGATTTATGTTGTTTTGAATACATTTTAAAGATAAACATGGATTTAAAATTTGTATTTTAGTTAATTAATAAATATGTACTGCAAACTTCTGATTTAGCAAATTGCTGTCTTATTTAAATAGCATATTTTATAAATAACTTAAGTTAATTGTCAGCAAATTTTAAATCAACTTAAATGGTGTCCAAAAGTATTCTACAAATTCTCTATTGTGATTCTTAAATTAGTTCATTGCATATTTTGGAACACTTTATTAAATGAACTCTCCACAAAAGTTATTAGGGGTTTCAAATCTATTAAAGTTCAGAAATTAAACTATTTTAAACACCATATATTTTATAGCAGACTTTTAGACACCAATTTGAAGGATTTCTAATTCAGAGTGATTTTTATAGTATCATTTATATACAACAAAAATTATTAGGGTTTACAAATCTATTTAAAAAGGGGGTCAAAAAAAATGCAATAAAATATGTAAGTTCAGAATTTAAACTATTTTAAAAACCATATATTTTATAGCATACTTTTAGACACCAATTTGAGGATTTCTAATTCAGAGTGATTTTCATGGTACCTTTTATTATATTTTAAAATTAAATAATTTGTAATAAAAGGTAATTGTAGGTACCCATGGTGAATAAATATCAGTTCCTATATCTTTGAAACGCAGTGTGCAATCACGGCCTAGGGCTGCTCCCCACACTCATCCTGGAAGTCCCCATGTGAAGGAATATCCATGTGGCAGGAGCGAATTTCAATTGTCTCAATGCCAGACGGCGGAATCCAAGCTGGACGGGTTTGATAACTTCACTGTCGTCCTCGGATGCCACGATAAACTTAACTAAGAGGCAATAAATTTGCGCTGCCGTTGGCGCTTCGCGTCCTAAGACCTAAGACCTAAGACCCGCTGACTCCCGGCTGACTCAGCGACAATCTTCCGGCTCTTTAAAATTGGGTCAACAAGGGGAAGAAGAGAGCTGGATGACACGGGACCGAAACCGGGACCCATCCATCCACCCCGCAGGATTTGGGCTTTGGCAAACAGTATTTTACTTCGCTTTGGCAATATGGCGAATAAAAATAAATATGCATGTGTGAGAGCAACTAGCAGATACTAGATACTTTGATATCTGGAGCGGGTAGAGGGTAGCGGGTAGCGGGTAGCGAGGAATGGGTATTTGTGCATACTTCATTTGTTGTGCGACTGCGGCAGACAAAAGTTTCTGCGTCTTATCAATGGTTCAATCGGAGAGTCGTTTGCAACTTACCCAAGTAAACAGACGACATCTTCTTTGAGACATTCTCATCGATATATGTTACGCCCAGGGTGAACAGGGGTGAGGCACCGGCTCCGTGCAGCAGTTGGGCGCCCAGGAACAGCCACACCGTCCAGGTCAGGCTCTCGCCCTCGTTCCCCGCCTCTGTCTCGCAGGAGCCCTGAAATTTGAATGTGGAAATTAGCCAGGGAGACAGGGAGAAGCCACCATTACTGCACCATTGTCGTCTGACTGGAGTTCAGCTGCAGGCCCGTCGCCTCACACACATTGGCCTCGGCAATGGTGGCCCTGTAGTTGCCCACCAGGAAGTGGGGCAGCAGAAACACCAACGATCCCAGGCCCATCACGATCAGGCCGATGGCTATGAAGCGCGGCTTGGAGGCTCCACGTCTTCCGCCGTAATAGGTGACCGGCACCAGGCAGGCGAAGGAGGCCAGGTCGTAGCCACTGGCCACCAGGCCCATCTGCCGGGAGCGTAGACCGAAGCGTCGCTCGATCGTGGAGATGGACACGTTGATCAGACCGTTGACAATCAGACCTGGAAAGAAAGAGTTTTTAGTTTAAGAATTTTGGATTTATTTTCTAAATGTATATATTTATATATATATTTATATATATATTTATATTATTAGTTTTAAATCTAAATAGCAAATATAAAATCAAAGGAAATTTAATCTGTTAAACAATAAATCTAGCATAAAGCTTTCTAAGCGATACCGATCCAACCTTAAGTTTATCTGAAAGGATTTCTGCGACGAAGTAGAAGTCAGTTCCCC
>VNKC01000090.1:0-33481 GCA_008042775.1 Drosophila pectinifera
ATCACCTGGCTGCTGGTGGCAGTCACCACCGGAGCAGGAGCAGCCACCACAGCAGCGGGAGCAGCGTAAGTCAGGGGAGAACTGTAAGCCAGAGGGGCGGTGTACGCCAGAGGAGCACCCAGAAGTCCTGGCTTGGCAGCAGCGCAGGCAACGAGAGCGAGGACAACAACGGCCTGCGAAACAGAATTAGTTATTTTAAAGCTCTTTAAGGTTCCTTCCCTGGAGATCTTACGGATTTGAACATGTTGGCTAAGATTGTTTGTTTTGCTTCTGTGGAAGGCTGGAAACTGTTTGATGTCCCACTGCCTTTGCTCGAGCTTATTTATACCCAAAACTGTCTTCAGCTCTGACGCATTCAGTTCATTGAAATGCCCGATCGGTATCCCGCTACCATTTGCACTTTACCATGTTTATGTGATTTCCCACTGCTGAATGTGGAATAACTGTTGGTGGCCACTGAATTAGTTACCCTGAGGCCACAGTCGCAGTCTCGTCTCCGCTTTGATGGGTGTATAAATACCACCATGGAAGGCGTTGGACGACATCAGACAAGTTCAAGTTCTCGAACTGCAAACATCACAACAATTCAACCAACAATATGTTCAAATCCGTGAGTTTGTAGTCTGGAAACTCTTCATATAGTTACTTAACGCCTTTCCATCCACAGGCTGTTGTCATCCTGGCCATCGTTGCCTGCGCTGCTGCCAAGCCAGGACTTCTGGGTGCTCCTCTGGCGTACACCGCTCCTCTGGCTTACAGTTCTCCCCTGGCTTATGCTGCTCCCGCTGCTGTGGTAGCTGCTCCAGCTCCGGTGGTGACTGCCACCAGCAGCCAGGTGATCGCCCGGAACTACAACGGAATCGCAGCTGCTCCTGTGATCGCCCCCGTGGCAGCTCCGCTGGCTGCTCCGGTGATTGCCAAGTACGCTGCTGCTCCATTGGCTGCTCCTTTGGCCTACTCGTCTCCTTTGGCCTACTCGTCTCCCCTGGCTTACACATCCCCGCTGGCCTACAATGCACTGCCAGCTGGTCCAGTTCTCCTTTAAGAATCATCATCCTTCCAATAAAACATAAAAAAATCACAAAAAACGGCTATTTATCACTGGCTCCGATGGGCGAAGATGGACGAACTGCGTCCGTCAGTTTAATTGAATTAGCAGCTGACTGCGGGTGTTGGCCGTAGACAACAGTAATGACTGGCCAGTACTCCAGTGCCTCAAATCGAATGCAGCTCACGTAGCTTCTGGACAAGTTATTGGATACCGGTGGCCGTTGCTGGATGCGTGACATTTAAGAGTTACCCAAATGGTTTGTTTTGAAGTTGAAACTGTCGGAAAATACGTAACTATGTCAAGGCCGCAGCGCCATCGGGGTCAATGAACTTTTGGGGTTTTATATATTTAATATAATATTATTTGATGCTTAGCTAGTACAGTGGATAGTATCAATGTAAGGCATTTTATTTGGTAACTTTTATTTTTGTATATTAAAAATAGGGAGCATATTCCAGTGTATAATACTAATGAGTATCTAGTAAGAGTAAAAAGCCATTTCTTATAAAAGTGAACTTTAAATTGCTTTCATCTTAAACCTTTCTGGTTAAAAGGACTAGTAAAGATTCCGTGGTATAGAATGCTTCCTTCGTTTCTCCTTGAAAAAACTGTTTGCTATGATGACCGCTCTTGGGATTCGATTTATTTTTACGATGGATTCGAAAGCGAACGTGACGGACGCGTTCCAAAAAATTAGTATTCGTTGAGTGCAGCTCGTCAGCTAACTGTTATAAGCGTGGGTCTTCGGCAAATGCTTAACTGAAGCTGAAAGTAAAGCTTTATCAAGGTTGAATTGAACGTATTTCAGAATTATTCAAGAGTGAGTTCCTACAGCCAATGGAAAATGACCTAGAAATGGAATTTGATATAAATATAATACAATTTAAATAGAAGTAATTTATGTATATTATATATATGTTGCAAAGTTATTGTAATTTTAGTCAGATGCCTGCATACCAGCTATATAAATTCCTGATCATTATCAACACCCAGGTATATCCAGCCAAGTCCGTCTATCCGTGCGACTGTCCGTCCATCTGGCGGTTTGTCCGTTTGTCCGTAGCTATGTTCTAGTTTCTCAGGTCTAGAGCTATTGGGATGAAATATTACATGGTCTTCTTTCCATTGCAGGTGGTATAGAAATGTATATATAAGTCGGAAATAGCCGGATGGGACGCCATTATCAAATAGAATGATTGGACAATTTTTTAAATAAAATGTTAGTACTTTAACATATTTCCATCAGCTCAGAGATATTGGAGTTAATAAGAGCTGGAGAGATTCTCTCAGAAACTAAAGAGCTGGTACCGTTCCTAAAATCATTACACAATATATAATATAAATAAATATGTTATAATAAATATGTTATAATAAATATGTTATAATAAATATTTTATAATAAATATTTTATAATAAATATGTTATAATAAATATGTTATAATAAATATGTTATAATAAATATGTTATAATAAATATGTTATAACAAATATGTTATAATGTAAATATTCTGCGGAACTACAATTAAATTTGAGTGCAATCAGAGGATAAGAATGGAAGTCGTTAGATAATACAGATGTTCTATCTCCATCTCGCTCGCAATAGCACTCACCTCACCGATACAAAGGGTTCGCAAGATACTGCATTCATTAGGCCATGAATTATTTATTTGAATCCAATTGAGTTCCTACTAAACATTTAATTATCCATTGATGTGGTCCTCAAAGGAGATAAGGTTTTGGCAGTTAGGATCGAATCAGCTGCATCTGGGCATGCACAAGTGAACACCCAAATTGTTCCCATTGCAATTGTTTACTTTCACTGTCAATTAGGCAAGCCGTTCTTTAATTCCCTGAACAAATAGCAGAGGTCAGTCAACCGCAACCGCCCTCGTCCAACCTTGACCCGATTGGCCAAAACAATAAATGTTGTAATGTCACCGGCCAGTGGAGGAGTTCCCAAAACCAGTCGAGTGTGTTCATGTGTGCTTTTCTCTGCTGGCCAGAGTCGGCACGTGCTCAAAATGCTTAATTGGCCGAGTTCCTGGGACTATTCCATACTCGAATTTTGTGGATGCCAACAGGTTTTCCCCGAGAATGCCTCTGGCCAGACAAAGGATTCGGTTTATGTGTTGGAAATGTTCCTTGAATTATTGTTATCTCCATTTTTGCATCATTCCTTGCAGTCGAAAGTAAATTTCCAGCAGCAGCTGTGGTCAGGGGTTCAGCCAAGTGTTTGATTTGAAGGCCTGGCCCACAACCCATTAACCCACTTGATCCAAATGCGGTATTTTGCGTTTTACTTACTATTAAATTGCATTCAATACAAATATCTGTATAATTAGCCAGCGAGTGCAATTGGCTGCCCTTCGGGTTTTGTGCTGGCCCTCGAAGACCTAAAGCCTAAAAAGCCACCAGCTAATATTTCTCAGACACTTATAATGGGCCAATGGCCGCCGTGCCTCCGGAATACTAAACAGCCGTCGCGTGGCCCACTCGGAGGTATAAATATGCCAGTGGCCGCCTTCGTTCATCATCAGTCAGCTCTTTGCTTTCAAGCCAACTCAAGCACAGCTTTAACTCAAAGGAAAAGACGCCTTCATCATGTTCAAATACGTTAGTTTCTACACCTCTTACCTTTATGGATTAACTAATTTTTGACATTTTTCCGTAGGCCGTTCTCATCTGCGCCTTGATTGCCTGTGTCGCTGGCAAGCCGGGTCTGCTCCACGCTCCTCTGGCGGCTCTTCCCGCTCCTCTGGCTGCTCTTCCCGCTCCCTTGGCTGCCCTTCCCGCTCCTGTTGTCACCGCCGCCAGCAGCCAGGTGGTTGCCAGGACATTCAATGGCATTGCAGCTGCCCCGGTGATTGCCCCCGTTCCCGTGCCTGCCCCAGTTCCCATCCTGCGGGCGGTGGCTCCTCCTCCGGTCCTGAGAACCTTGGCTGCTCCACTTCCTGCTCCCTTTGCCGCTCCTCTGGCTGCTCCTCTGGCTGCTCCCCTTCCTGCACCGATCTTGAGGACAGTGGCTCCTGTAGCCGCTCCACTTGCAGCTCCCGTTGCCACCCCCTTCGTCGCTCCCTACACCCATCCCTACTCTGCACCGGTTTTGGCCAGGTACGCGGCCCCATTGGCCTATGCACCAGCCCCGTTGGGCTATTCTGCGCCCGCCTTGTGGTGAAAAGCGCATACATTGACCCCAGGGATTAGGTAACCGATTGTGTGTTCAATGACTGATAGTCCTTAATAAAAATCGTTTAAATTGTTAAAAAAACCAGTCTGTATTGTTTGTCCACTGCACGGGAAACGGCTTTTTTGGCTTTTCAGGAAAGGGTACATATATTGTTAAGGTCGTAGGGCTTTAAGGATAAAAGGGTTTGGCCCAATAACTCAAACAGGCTTATAGATATAAAATTCTTTAATATTATAGTTTACCAGTACAGAGATAATTAAATAATGCATTTTTAAAAAATGACTCTGCGTTGAAGATTTAAATGTAAAGTCTTAGATTGCTGTACATATCTGAACCTATTTTGAATAGGTAGTTCCTTAATATTAATGTATTTATTGGTAGGAGAGTATAGTAGTATAGAGTATTACCCTATCGACCTCATTGCGGGGCAGGTTATTCCTCACTTTTCCGTCCGGTTTGCTCTGTATTCCGCTTGTCCCCCAATAAAGGGGGGCCCAGGTGGAGCTGTAGAGCCAATCGCTCGTGTCGCCTCGTCGCCTTTTATTCAGGTCATTTGTGTTTCATTGTCCCACATTGGCTTGGTCTTCGGTTCTAAGAATTATGGCACAAGGATGCGGGGCGAGTGTGGGTTAGGTTTTTATTTCTTTTAGCCGATATTTGCCATTCATTTGGCAGCTGACTAACAATGCAAGAAGCGAGGCGCAATGAATGACCAATAAATGCTCCAATTATTAGCCGCTCTCTTTAAAGCCTGGAAGATATCGTGGAGGTAGTGGCTTAAAGCTGAAGTTCATACACAGCGGCAGAAAAAAGGAAATTAGGAAAGTAATGCCGAGTAGAAAGCGAAAACTTAAACAGCAAAAGAGATAAGAGGCAAACATACACGCAATTCCTACACTAGTAAAGCCTCTTTCCTGCGCCTCCCCTGCGCCACGAACTTTCCCGGATTTTCCCTGGGCTGAGGCAAATTTTCCATGCCGGCGTTGGTTGATTTTCAACAGCAGCGCAAACGCAGCAAAGTTTATCCTCAATTAAACTTTTTGTTGTTGCGTAAAATTGCGCTTGAAGTTGGCCCCGGCATCTGTCTCCGTTTGGGTCTGCACATACGTGAGTGGGGGTGAGCTGCCATGTCCACAGAGAGAAAAAGTGTAAGGCGAATTTATCCCAAAAACACACAAAGATCTTGTAAGAGATCTTGAGTATGCCACATCATCAGTACCACGTTTGCTGGCCGACAGTTTATGTTTGTGTTTTAATAGTAGATTAAAGATATGTTTTTGCTGGGAATTTTTATTTTATTTTTGAAGGTATCAGGAATAGTCTTTCCATTGAAAGAAAAGTGTTTTACACTTCCCAAAAAGAGTACTGAATCAGCTGTATTACGAGCCCATTTAAACCTATATATTAATTTGTTTAATTAATCCAAGATTACATATCTGCAAGAATATCTCTTATTTTCCCCTTTCAGCATTTAGGCAAAATGGTTTTTATATAGAAAGCTACGAAAAGTATTTGCAATGACAATGAATATTCGTAGTCTTAAATTATTAATATATAAAATATAATAATATAAATAATAATAAGTAATATACAATCTATTAATATATTTTTAGGGGTGTTTCTTTCTTCTTTTCCTTTTAAGACTCCACGATTTTTTCCAGTGTGTATAAATGTATGTGGAATAGGCCATACGTCAAGCTCAGGATCCTGCCTGCACTACCCGCTCATCCGCCCATCCTCTCCCTTCGCATCTTATCCGATTCCCACTCCCACTCACCATCTTCATTTGTTGGCTTAACTTTTAACTCCACTTGCCTTAATTTTTGGGCCAAGTTTATTGTTGTTGTTCATCTGCTCGGCACAATTTTTTGGCAATTTCCGCCCTTGTCTATGGAAGGAGCCCCGAACTCTTAACAACCACGCTTCCTTTGTGGGAGGTGGTTTCCTAACCATCCGAGCCTTAGAATTTCATTAGCTCGCTCCGTATGCGTTTTAATTTGTTGCATCATTGCCTTGTCGAGTTTTTCTTTTAATTGATTCAATATCAAGTTCTGTGCCCCACTCTCCCTCCCTCCCCGTCAGAATCTTCTTTATTATCATCTGCTGCCGCTGCGGGCCAAAAGTTTTTAATGCATATTTTCAAGTAATTACCAAGACTTTTCCATTAGGGTTTGCGAAGTGATTAGCGAGTGCGGTGCATTGTGCTTCATTAGGCAGGGCTTACATAATACTATATTTGTAATTTAAATTGGCAGTGAATTAAGAAATATGGCCATATGTCTTCCTAGTTATAAAATGCCTCAGAGATACCTTTTACTGACATTGCAAATGAGCACGATATATTATTTATATTTTACGGATAAAACAGAAGGCTTTTAAAAGCAAAGAATGAACAATATCTTTATGGCTATTATTTGTATAAGGAAACTATGTATTTTATTACCAAAGGAGTTGAAGTAATTTCGAATTTCATTCCCTTTTTATCTTGCTGCAATGAAAAATATTTTTTAGTCAGCTATAGTCAGCTATATATATGTTCTAAATATTCCGATTTTATTAAATAGTTATTAATAATTATGGTCTTCCATCGGTTCACTGTCCTTTGATACTACCCGCTGCTCGTCGATATTTGCTCTATACTCAACAATCACAGAAATACATATGCACACGAGAATGGTGCACTAAATTCTTAAAGGACTCGAATGTCGGGTCGGACAGGAAATGTGCTCGTCTGTGCGAGTACATCGCTGAAATCCAAGCAGATAAAGCGAGCGTGGCGTTTGGTCGGACCCGTTTCCGGTTGCGGTTGCTTAGGCCCCATGGATCCAGGATCCAGGAGGCTGGGCTCTGAGAGGGCTTCGGAAGGGGGCCTTGGCCAAATAACGGCACTCAGTCACTCAATGCGGTTGCTTAGCCTTTCAGCTACAGACCGCAAAAATCCAGCAGCCTTTTGCTGGCTCTTGATATGACGACACGGAACGAGGGCGGCGCCAAAGGCACGGCGTATACGTAATACACAAGGAAAAAAGTCAATAAGCTAATTGATATCTGAGTATATTTTATTCTATTAAAATAAATAAAAAAACTAGAGGGTATACTGAATGATTGAGAGATAGTAAAAACAAATTATTAGATATTGAAATTGAAGTGATACTTCTGTTTTAATTCAGTAAAACCACCATTAAGATATCTAAATATTTTTATTTTATACAATTTAAAAGAAAAGTAGGGGGTATACTGAATGATTGAGAGATAGTTAAATCAAATTATGAGAAACTTAAATTGAAGTGTTACTTATATTTTAATTCAGTAAAACCACCATTAAGATATCTAAATATCTTTATTTTATACAATTTAAAAGAAAAAGTAGGGGGTATACTGAATGATTGAGAGATAGTTAAATCAAATTATGAGAAACTTAAATAGAAGTGTTACTTCTATTTTAGTTCAGTAAAACCACCATTAAAAATATCTAAATATATTTTTATGTTATACAATTTAAAATAAAATAAAATTGAGGGTATACTGAATGATTGAGAGATAGAAAAAACAAATTATGAGATATTGAAATTGAAATGTTACTCCTATTTTAATTCAGTAAAACTACCATTAAAGATATCTAAATTAAGTTTGGAATGACTGTCAGTTGAGAAATTAATTCCTGACTCGTGGCTTGGCTTTTTCGACCAGTGTACGTATACGTGATTTGTTTGCCAGAGCAATTTACATGCCCCATCGATGGATGAGATGTGGGATGTTCGGCAGAGATGGCGCCGCCAGATGCCAGTGGAGAGGTGGTGAATCGAATGGAGATGTCGAACGTCGGATTCTTTTGCGTGTGATTGTGGGCGATGTGGGCTGTATCTGCGGACTGGGCGGAGGGGCGTGGCTGCTGGCACTTTGACATTTGCCACCCTCGCGAAATTTTCAATTTCCGCACGGCAGGTGACGCTCGAGCGCAGCTTTAATCGCCAAGCCCGAATGCAAATCCCAGCGACGCGTGGTTAAGCGGCTAAGTAATGAGCAGCTGTCGGATCCCAATTTGCATGCGCGCCAAAGCCAACGCCAAATGCAATTGACAATGGAACGAATCGACAAAAGCTTAATCAGAACTAATAGAAAAAGCATCGGGTTGCTCTGCTAAAAAAATAGCTTTGCCGTGTCTGTTTCTGGATGCCGGCAATGCGTGGGACCTGTCAATTGCCATGAGCTGTGGGATTTAGCTGAGCTAAGCCTTTTCCATTGAATGCGGATTATTACATTGATTTTTCACCAGCACACACATAGTGGGTGGGGGGTGGGCTAGGGAACACAGGTAATGGGAGGTAACACAAATGTAAGTATGCCTTAAATTTCAGTAGAAGATTTTCAAAGTCTAGAAATACTTGCAAGAGGAAATTTTATTAAAGCTTAATTTGTAGGAAATCTTTAAAATCTTTTAATGAACAACTTAATAGTGATACTTATTTTACAAAATATATGCTATTGATAATTTTACATTTAAATATAACTTACCTTGAGAATACACATTAAGATAATATAAAGATTGGTTAGCTTTTGTTATTAAATTTGATTAAATTATTACATTATGCTTAATTATAAAAATGCCCAAAAATATAAAATTGTTTAAGGTGAAAGGAAAAATTAGAGTAAGCAGGAATGGCATCGAATTCTCTACTTAGCTGCATCCAGGCAAAGGACGCCGAGATACCAGCTTTCCAGCCATTTCTCGCATGGCCTAAACAAAGGAAATATTTTCTCGGATTCCGTCTTCCGGTTAATAACCCCTCCTTTGTACTGGCGCTGTGAAGGAGAAAAGAGAAAGGAGAAAGTTTTTCCCGAAGTTTGTTTGCAGGGAAAGGGTTTCCTCATCTGGCTTCCACACTCACACGGACACATGTGCTGACGCAGCTCCTTCAAATCCGCTTTGGGTAAAGAAAACGGAAAATAATTAATTAAGAAGTGCAAATCATAGCAAAATTATGCGGGCTGCCAAATTAAAACGAAAGTAAACGCCACCAACAGACACAAACAGCAGGCAAGGGGGAAATTGGGGGATGTAAGCAAAATTAAATGCTTGGCGACATGAGATGAAAGATACACAAAGTGAAAATGGGGAATGATTTGGGAAAACTCACTTGGAAAAATAAGTAAGGAATTGGCGGGACTCGCTGATTGGCAGGTTGGGGTATTTCCGCTTAAGTTACATGATTCTTCAACTTAGTAATTGCAAAAATTAACTATTTCCATTTATATACTATATGTTTAATTTTCTTAATAAATATATATTATATCGACTGTTACTATATAGGTAAGTTTTCTAAGGAAGGACTAGATTCTACTTAACTTTCTTTCTTACCAAATTGTACCCGGAAGCCCGGATATTCTCTTTGTTTTTGCAATATGCGTTATGGCCAATATGCGGTTCCGTTTTTGCCTTCATTTTGTTATTGGAATATTTAATAGTTCTATATATTATTGCTCAAACGACTCACTCTTTTGTTTTAAGACGTAAACAGAATATTTAACAGACTTTTATTTTATTAAAATAAAATTATATTGTGTATTTATCTGTCCAAATGGGCTGTCACTCTGTAAACATTTTCAATTCCAGTCATTGGAAAAATTCAATTTTTTAAATGCTAAAATAACCATTTAAACAATGATATTAAACAAGTTTGTTTATTAAATCCTTATATTACTTTTCCTCAATAATATTTCACTTCATTTAAGTATTCATAAGTATTTCAACCATAATGTTTCGTTGCTCCAAAAGTATGGCAAGCCTGGCAACCAAATAGCAAGCTGTTGTTGCCGACAGAAAATATTTTATTTTCGATTTAGAGGAGGATTCAGAAAATAAATTATTAAAAGAATAATGGTCCTTGGATAACGACACTCGTCGCCTTTCACCATCTCGAATATTTCTAAAAATTGTTATTTTAAAAATCAAACTCAGAGTACATTTCAGCTATCAAACCATCAAGAAAACTTCTCCCTGGTACGTTTCTAGTTTATAAATTCAGAAGAACAATCTGTCTGGCTCTAATAAACAGCTGCCCAAACAATTGGTGGTCTGGTGGCATACGTTTCCTCCATTGCCCCACCTGCCACCACTTTCACCCACTTTCTGAGCCCTTTTCCCATGCGCCACCCAATTTTTGGAGAGAAACAAGCGAAACTGCTTGGGGAAAACTGTGGAAACAACTGCAACTGCCAAGGCTATTTAAAAGCTTCAACTCGAACTCAATTTTACTCCTTGAGTGTCAGCCTGCATCCCTTCCTCACCTGGAAACCCGGAAACCTGTGGGTCGACAAGCAAAACTCAGTCACATCACCTGAGGGCAACGGGCGAAGGCCCAGCACTATAATCACAAGAGGCTCCCAGGGTTGACTCTATCTGTCTGTGTATTTAAACTTTTGTAATAATCTACGGCAAATGCGCAACGTCAGCGTCTTCACTTGGCTCGAATCCGGCGTCCTCCCGCCCTCAGTCCCCGGAAAAGTTGTTGGCGCCATTTTGCTTTTGCTATTTGTGTTGCGACTTTTGTTGACGCCGATTCCAGCTGCAGCTCCAGGCGCCCAAAGCCCAAACTTTACCTTTGCCCAAATTTCATCTTCAAGCATTCCGGGAGAGACTGCAAATTGAGTGTTTAATTGCAGCGAACTTGCCTCTGGATGCCAGCGACAACATATGCATCGGGCAGCCACTTTTGGAGTGGAAAACGACCTGGTTAATTGATACCTTTACTGGCAATGCAACCAAAAATATTTTTGAACGTAGTAAACACACTTTATAATAATAGTGCTTGACTACCCCCATAAGATTTCGATATTGATGGAGTTCTAGTCGACTTTGGTAATGTATTACATTAGAAGCTTAATCGTTAAACAACATAGATATAAATTATTTAAGTAGCAGTTTTTATATCTTCGCATCAATACCTAAATTTGTTCGGTATTATATTTGGTCGAGTCCTTCGGAAGTCTTATATAGGAAATATTTAAACAAATTGGTTTGGAATATCTATTTAGGCGTATTTGTTATCAAAAGTTTTATTCTCTGTGATGGAGAGGATTATCAACAGCCGAGTCTATATAGCCAGTCTGTCCGTTTTAAGGCAATCGTCTAAACTTTACAAATAGCCTTATTTCTATTAGTCAGATCTGGTTGGATATCACGATATCATAAATGTAAATGCCAAAAAAACCAGTCACTTCTAGGTAACATTTAACTAGATAATTTTTTAAGCATATGAGAAATATAACAACTAAAAGTTTCGAATTCGGTTTCCTACCTATAATGTATGGCTATTGATAAATCTTTTCTGAAAATTATGTAACCAAGGTGACCCTTGAAACAGGAAATCATTTTGGTGATCATTAGTGTGATCTTCTTCGCCACTCTCACTTCCTTAAGGACTCCAGTTCCTCCCCGCCTAATAAGGTGAGCCAATCACTTCACTTACGTTTTCATTTTGTCTAGCGTCAAAAGTAATTTGAATTTAGCAAATATTTGCATCTCTCTCCTTAACCCCCTACCAGCACTTTACAGCCCACCCACCCAGCAGCCGCCCTCAGACAGCATCCTCCTTGGAGGACGAACATCAAAGTGGCGTCCCGCCATGCGTGTCAAAGGCGTCGGCATAGCTTTAAGTGCGACTCGCTCACCGTTCCGTCTGTCAGGCGTTGGAAAGCGAAAAGAATGAGAGGCGCATTCCCCTTAATTTTTTCACCCCCCTGGCGCTTTGCGGTGCGAAGGCGTCAAAAGTGAAGCCGTCAACGGCGGCGACAACGCGGCTAAAATGAGTTTTTAACTCAAGTGTTGCCAGGACTTAGCCTTGGGCTGTGCAGAGTGGCTAATTTTGTTGATGGATTTCTCGGCATGTCCTTTTCGAGGGGGCAAGGTCTCACAAGGAGAGCCATCGCTTATGGCTGCTTTATCGCTGTCGTTTAGTATTTGTTCAGTTGGCAAAACTTTAAAATTGATGTGAATGCATTCGACAATTCGCAGCACAGAAAAAAATATTTGAAAAGTTTGGATCAATTTGGAATTGTTTTCTTATTAAAAATACTCACTCAAGATCTCTGGATTAATATTGGAAGCAATCCCTACAAGCTCGAAATAAACTGGTTTTTGTAACATAGTTTTAGTTTTTCTGTGGGTTTGAGGGTTTACATGGAGTACCTATATTAATCCAACTATTTTTCCTGTGCAGGCGCCACTTCTCACCTGTTTCAACTTCGGCTAGATCGGCATCCGAGTTATGGTTTCGTTGCGTGTATGGAAGCGATAACTTGGTGTGATTTTTAAGCTGGCTTTCCCGGAAGCGGGGGAGAATTCAGGAGCGGCTAGTGCACAAGCTTCGCCGACGGTCGTTGTTGTTTGCTTTGCATTTTTCAAATCGCCCGTCCCAACAACTATTTGGCAAAGCTGTTCCCAGCCACCGCCGCTGCAGAGCTCCAGGACTGTGCTGCACTGCCCCGGCGCATTTGTTGCACTTCCACGGTGGCTGCCCCCGCGGGTGGTTCAATAAATTGCGCAGTTGATGGGCGGGGAGCGATGCCATTAAATGCTGATTGGACGATGTTGGGATCGAAGATGTGTAGAGCAGTTTTCAGTAAGTAAAATACAAAACGAGAGATACATTATTTAAAGAGGAGCACACATTCTTGGACTCTTTCTGGAAAATGGCATTTCAGCGTACTTAACAAATATTTTATAAGATATTACAAATTTTTAATTGCGGTGAGATATTGTAGAAAGTTTTAGAACACCTCTAGAAGTTAAGTAAATGAATTGTCATATTTTAAACGGGTTGAATCATATTATTCCACCTATTCCATTTTATTTAAATCTTCTTCATCTAATTTCTCGAAAATAAATATGTAAATATGTACTAAACGAGTTATGCATTATTTTAAGACGAACACACATTCTTGGACTTTTTCTTGAAAATGGAATTTCAGCGTACTTAACAAATATTTTATAAGGAATTACATATTTTTATTTGCGGTGAGATATTATAGAAAGTTTTAGAACACCTCTAGAAGTTATGTAAATTAATTGTCATATTTTAAACGGGTTGAATTATATAAGAACGCCATGTTTTATATATTATTTAATTCTTATTATTTCTCAAAAATAAGTAAGTGTGTAAAAGACTAAACGAGTTTTATAGTATTTTAAGAGGAGCACACAATCTTGGTCTCTTTCAGGAAAATAAATATTTTATAAGATATTAAAAAATTTTACTTGCGGTGAGATATTATAGAAAGTTTTAGAACATCTCTAGAAGTTAAGTTAATTAATTGTTATATTTTAAACGGGTTGAATCATATAAGGCCGCCACGTATTATATTTTATTTATTTCATCTTATTTCTCGAAAATAAATAAGTAGGTAAAAGACTTAACAAGTTTGGTCTCTTTCTGGAAAATGTTTAATTGAACTTAACAACAGCCATTCAAAACTCTGGAAAAAAGTTCAGATAAGTTTTATACATAAAATTTTCCACATTTTCTTTGCAGTAAGATATTATAGAAATGTTTATAACAACTCTAGAAGTTAAATAAATTAACTGACTTTTGTGTCATTTTAAACGGATTATATATATTATATTTTATATAATATTTATATATTTATCTGGAAGTTAAATAAATTAACTGACTTATTGTCTTTTTTTAAACGGAATATATTATATTTTATATAACTCTTCTTATTTCTATAAAATCTCCAGAATTAGTGCTCTTGTCCTGGAACATTCCGACCAACCCTCTGGCACCTTTTACGCGCACACTTTTTGTTGCAAACTTTTTAGCATTTTTAAGCATTGGAGTTGTGCTAGGAAACCTCTTTGTTTTGCTTTTGACGATGGCTCTGTCTCCGCCCCCGCCCCCGCGTCCTGTGCCCTCCCTCCGCCCCCTTTCCCACCTGACACACGTTGGGTGCACAATGCGCACGTGTTCAATAACAATTGTGTTGCATACTTTAGTGCGCCGGGACAAAAGGATGGCATTAAATTTTAAAGCTGAGCTCACAGGCATCGCCGGGCAGCGCGTCAAACGATTTACAGCAAATCAATTAGAGCTAAGAACTTTTGCAGCGCTAATTGCAAGAGATTTTCCCCGTCTTCTGCTGCTGGTCGGTCTCTTTCTGTTGCCTGATTCTCCAGTTTTCCGAATTTTCTTGTTGACTTGGCTGTTCGAGGCGAAAGCGCAGCGAGCCAGCCAAAAACGGAGCTGGAAAATAAAATAAGTTCCAGATGGACAAAGGAATGCCCCATCCCCCGCTCCCGAGGAGTTGGCTCAACAGAATTGCCGGGGATTTATCATGGAGCGCCTTTGTAAGGCTTTGCGGGCCCTTGCTGGCCATGTCTGCATTGCGTATTTCCTATTCGTGCATTCTAAATTAATGTGCAAGCCTTTTAATTACACGACAAATAAGCAAACAGCCCAAAAAACTTTGCTCACTTTGTGAGAACTTCAAGACGAAGCGCAGAGAAAAATCACTGAAACCGAGGGCTGCAAGAATTCAAATTTGTTGAGGGGAAAGTTCAGTAAGTTCAACATGGTTATACTATTAATACTTCTGAGATAGACAAGTATATACTTATATTTACATGCAAATTATACTTTACACTTTATGCTTATACAAACATGAATCTTTAATATTAAACATATTATTTGAACTTATTTTGGTAACATTCACGCTTTATTAAATCGGGTAAATTTCTAAGCATAACCAAAGCAAACTTTCGCCTTAAGAACTTCCTATCTAATTAAACCTTATATTGATTTATTCCTATTGTTGGTAATTCGAAAGCCTTGGTTAGTTCATTAGCCTAAATTGACTCTCCATCCCTGATTAGCCGAGGCCTGCAACATTAGTTCGGCTTACATGTCTCAGTGTGTGTGTGTGTTGGCCACTAATTAATTTGGCTTTGACTGGGAGAGCTGAGAAATCGCCGCCTGCCTTTGTTGACAAATATTACTCGAGGCCAACAGCAATGCGGTTGATTCACGACTCTTCTTTCCTCGCTCTTCCTAGCCCCCTAGCCCCAATTTAAATGTAAAATCGAGGAAAAGTTTATCAAAATGCTGCTTAATCAGCTTTATTTACATTGATAGCATTTCCATTGCATTTTTGCAGGGAGCGAAAAAACAAAGTCGGAAAAAAGCAAAAGGGAGTAAAAGGGGTTGGAAAGAGGGGAAGGTGGCGCAGCACGGCGTAAAATGCATTAAAAGCGAGGCAAACAGTCTGAGGGGAACTGAAACTCTCGCAGGACTCTTGCCACCGCACCTCATTCAAAAGTTATGCATTTCCAAGTGTCTGAGTGAAGGTCCTCACACTGGAAACATAAAGGAACAATCAGATTAAAATTATTGAAATAATCATATAAACTTTTAATCCCGAATCTTTATTTAAGGAGGGTGATTAAATGGAAAATACAGCTGTAAATTAAACAATATAAATGGTATGCAAATATAAATATATATTTTAAAACTGCTTATGCAACATAATCGTACCATCAGTTCTTAAATTCGCATTTAATTTATTAATCTTATAGAAGTAATCATGTATACTTTTAGTCCCGAATCATTATTCAAGGTTAAATGGAAAATACAGCTGGAAATTATATTAGTATATTATTTCATAAACAATATAAATGGTATGCAAAGAGAAACATATATTTTCAAATGGCTTATGCAACATAATCGTACCATTAGTTCTTAATTTCGCATTTAATTTATTAATCTTATATAAGTAATCATATATACTTTTAGTCCCGAATCATTATTCAAGGTAGGGTGATTAAATGAAAAATACAGCTGTAAATTATATTAGTATATTATTTCATAAACAATATAAATAGTATGCAAAGAGAAACATATATTTTTAAATGGCTTATGCAACATAATCGTACCATCAGTTCAGTACCATCAGTAATTTTGCATTTAATTTATTATTCTTATAGAAGAAGTAATCATAAATACTTTTAGTCCCGAATCATTATTTATGGTAGGATGATTAAATGGAAAATACGGCTGTAAATTATATTAGTATATTTTATTTTATAAACAATATAAATAGTATGCAAATATAAATAATATAAATAGAAATTTCGCATTTAATTTATTAATAATATTGAAGTAATCATATATACTTTTAGTCGCGAATCATTTTTTAAGGTAGGTTGATTGATTAAATGGAAAAACAGCTGTAGTATTAGTATATTAGTATATTTTATTTCATAAACAATATATATAGTATGCAGTTAGAAATATAAATTTTCAAATGGCTTATTCAACATAATCGTACCATCAGTTCTTAATTTCGCATTTAATTATTAATCTTATAAAAGTAACCATATATACTTTTAGTCCCGAATCATTATTTAAGGTAGGGTGATTAAATGGAAAATACAGCTGTAGATTAAATTAGTATATTTTATTTCATAAAAAATATAAATAGTATGCAAAGAAAAATATATATATTTTAAATGGCTAATGCAACATAAGCGTACCATAAGTTCTTAATTTCGCATTTAATTTATTAATCTAATAGAAGTAACCATATATACTTTTAGTCCCGAATCATTATTTAAGGTGGGGTGATTAAATGGGAAATACAGCTGTAGATAAAATTAGTATATTTTATTTCATAAACAATATAAATAGTATGCAAAGAGAAATATATATTTTTAAATGGCTTATGTTGGGCTCAACAAATAAAACATATTAAGTCACATATCAGTTGTATAAGTAACACACATTTCGGTATTGCTTTAAAAAAATCTAACCAATTTTTTGTAGTGTTTTTCTCTGGTGCTATGGTCCGAGATCGGGATCGGAGTCGGCCCCTGTTCCTGGCTGCTCCTGTAGCAGCTCCGGCTGTTTACAAAGCTACTTAATCGAAGTGCTGCCGATGCCGCCGCCGCTGGCATTTCCTGAATATCCTTGCCGCTGCCTCTTCGCTTTCCCCTACTTTCTGTGTACATTAAATGCAAAATGTTTTTTACTCCCTGGTTTCGCAGGTTTTTTTGCTGGCTGTGTGCATCCATTTGCTTTCTGTTTGCTTCCGGTTTTCATTAATGGTCTTAACATAAAAATACAATTTGCTGACGTTTAACTGGTTTGGCGGACGTTAATAAATTTTTAAGCGTTGTTTGATTTAATTTTTTCGCCACCGTTTTGTGACTCCCCGAAATGTGCCGGTTATTGATTGATTGCATCTCCCCCTGGGAGGCCATCCAGCCGGAGGCTCTCCAGCTGGGCAAAGGTGTTGGTACTGGTTAAGTGTGTGGCCCGGAGGGTTTTCCGCCTGATCACCCTTCCAATCAATCTGTTTACGCTTATGGATTCGCCAGCCGGAGTATTTGCATTGGGGAGTGCTCAGATAAACACAGGACCTGCCATGAGGCTGTTTGGAACGGCCGTAACTGGGAGCAGCTTATTGGGCTAATTTAATTGAGATGTTCAGGGAAGCGTCTAGTGAAGCCTTCCTATTGTTTAGCTCCTCTAAGCATAGTAGATTTAGTTATATTTTAGAGCACATCAAATATTTGGATTATAGCTGCATAATTAGTATACGATAATCTTTATGAACTGTTTATAATTATTAGGAAACTGGAATCTTACCAAATTAGTAATTACTGACGTCAACCATTATTTAGAGAAGCATGACAAAATCTGAAAGGAAGCTTTTCAGAACTTAATTTATGTTTACGAGAGCCATGTAGTAAGAAGGTAGAAATTAAAATCAGTTAAGAGGCTAACAGCATGTGTGCTCAATTGTAAGATACCCGGTTCTCAAGTCCTGGTTTGTTATATACAACAACACAGTCATGTGTTAGTTCAGAGGGATGACACCCAGAGTCATTCCCAGCTAGTGATTTTTTTATTAAAAAATATATTGTCATTATATTATTTTATGATTTTTGAGGGTGGTAGGGACCGTGCCCAAATTTCACATCAATAAATCTGAGTGCAGGAGCTATGAATGTTTTCACTGACAGCCCGTCAAAAATGCCTCCATCTGCCCATTATATACATTTCGGTAGGCACTTTAGTTATAATTGCCTGGAATAAAAGGTAAGGCAGGTGAGACAGCAGCAGTTTAAAATTGTGCAAGGAACAAGGACACAATTAATTTTTAATTTTATTTTATTTATTTGCAATTGATCCAGTCATATGGCTTTACCCATTTCACGTGCAATTGTAATGATGATGGTCGTCAACCTGAAATTTAACTCTTGAAATTTTTAATTAGCTCAATAAACTGTCAAATGTGGCTGTGAGTTCGATTAAATTGTGGAAACAATGTCCTGATTCCAGGCCAACAGACAGCGCTGACAGTTGCAACGGTTGGGAAAATCGGGAAGCTGTGGAAAATAGGTGAGTAGAGAGTGGGGAGGTCCTCCTCAGCATTCCTGCACCTGTTACTGCAGCGCTCGAGTTTCCCCATCTCCATAGCTTTGGGTGGTAGCCTCCCCGCACCCCTCATCCGGCGTCCCGTCCGCCTTTTCATTTAATTGCGGTTGACTTTTGGGGTTTTGACTTACACAAGGAAATCGAGGAGGGAGTCCCGGGGAGAGCTCTCTCCACTTGGCAACAAAATGCCAATCATCAATCAAGGTGATTTGTTTCAATGCCCCCCAGCCACACATTTCACGCTGTTGTGCATTTCGGAATGGACAGACACCGATAGCGGTCGGGGGGTTAAGGGGGCTGGTTGGTGTTTCGGAGGAGAGGTATGCGGGGGGTGGGCTATGCGAGGTTCATTCGGACAGGCACATGCGGCCAATCACTTGCATACACTTCAATTGCTGTGGTTTACTCACTCTCCGCCCTTCGTACCAAGTTTATGCGGAGGATATCACGAGTTACAGCAAGGGTAATACTGCATCTGTGTGTGAGAGAAATAGAACTAAGTAACATAGGTATTATGCATTTAACTCTAAATTAAACTAGATTTGCCACAAAATTACTATCAAAGAGTACTATTTATTTTGTTCTGTGCATCCTGATCGTGTGCCAACAGAGGCCAGGCACGGAAATTTGCCGACACTCGAAATAGGCCCACGTGGACCGCTGCATTAAAGCCTGGGTGGTCCAGGAATTTCTTTGTCGGAGCCCCTCAACAAATGACAACATAAGCCACCATTAAAGACAGGTCAGACAGTCGAAATATGGAATCAAAGCAAAATGGAGACCGGAAACCGTTCTTTCCGGCAGGTGTATGTCCGGTTTTTATAGCCCAATATGCGCGGAGTGCCTGTTTGTATCTCGAAAAACTTTAATAGCTGCAAGAACGCCTATTAAACTCAATAAATAGTGAGGCTCTTTTAATATTTTATTTTATTTATACTCATAATAAAAATTATTAAGCTTTATTCACAGTTTATGTGCCCTTTGATAGAGATAGACCTTAGGTCGTGAAATTAAATTACCTGAACCTCCAGCGCAAACGTGATATATTTTATTATATATTATGATATTATTTATAATTTTATATTTTTAATTTTTTATTATATATTATTATATTATCCTATCAAAAATAACCACATTTTACTAAAACCCTCTTTTTCTTAGTATCAAATTAAATATAAACATATAGTACGAAGATACATATACCAATGTACAACTGGGGAACAAGGCGAAACTCAAAGGTGAGTTTCGGAAAACTGGCTCGCATGAACTATGTAGCTGTGTCTTCCTCCCGGCTGTTGTTGTTCATCAATGAATTCAATCACGAAAATACTGCCCCATTCGGCCGACTCTCTTTCCCCAATGTCTATTCATACACACTCGAACACTCGAACACTCTCCCCCATCTGAAAACACTCCTTGCCACACTCATCCGTTCATTGCATATTCATGAGCCAAATGCTGGCCGCCCTGTTTGAGTTACTGACGTGGCTTTGATTTAATTCCCTTGATTTTGTCTATAATTTATTTTAAGCCTTATCCTCGGGCCAGAGATCTAGCAGTTTTTTCAGCACCAACGGTTTTCATTTCAGAGTATCTCACTTGGTTATGACATTCCCTTATAGGTACTGTTGCTAGGACAAGTTAAGAGTTACTTGGAGCCAGGATCAAAGCTTTTATAGCTACAATAGTCTTTATAGTCCTTGCAAAATTAAGCAACGAGTTGTAATGATTTTATATAGCAGCTTATTTTGCTTTTTACCCTTACCTGCGTGGAAGGGGAAACATTTTATCCGCATCCGCCGCATATCCCGCTGCGGAAAACCGCAACAACACATTTTTGACGCTTTAAAAAGTTGTGGGGCAGGCGCTTTTCCATACGCCGCTCACTCCCGTCGCCATTCCTTGCACGCCAAGAAAAATAAGAAGAAAAACTTTCTGTCTACGGGCCTCTCCGTCTCCTTCCGCCCAATCCCCAACCCCTCTGTCCCGCGTTAGCAGCCATGTTTCATACTTTTTTACATATATTTTTTTAGCACTTTTTAAATTCCGAATGAGGTGTGCGCATAAATTTTTGGGTGCCCTGCAGGCGAATTCTTTATGCAGGATATTCTGCAGTAACAAAAATAGGAGGTTAAAGAACGCGGAGGATGGAAGGGGCTTGGGAACTAAATTCGGATTAAGGCCAGACTGATTGTAATTTGATTTGGCCTTTCCCCGCAGCTTTTCCTGCCGGCTACCGATTTTGGTTATTTCATTTTCCAGGCGACAACAAATGTCATTTCCTGTCGCCGTGTGATTTGTGACCCGAGAAAGCGTAATCGCACTTTATCTATTAGTTACATTTTCAGGACACGCCCCCTCTAAGTCCCAGTCGTCCTTTAATGAAATTTACTTGGGTCGCCCCTTTTCTATTTACTTTTGTGGCATGAAATTAATAAAGGACCTCGCTTCCCGGCTTGGTTCCCGCTTCCTTTCGGCTTCGATCGGTAGAAGGCCAAGTGGAAACTTAATCCCCAAGGAAATTATGTGAAAAATGTGCGTTGGGTTTGGCTTTTGTCCGGCATTTTCCTTTCCTCGCAGGTTGAGGGACTTTGATTTACTTTCTTTTTTTTTCGTGCTCTAAGTTGTTAAGCGGCGAATAGCAGTAAATATTTTTGTTGGTTGTTTAAAACATTCAGCGTATGGCCGGAAATTCGGACTAAAGGGAGAGAGGGGCGGTGAATGAAGGGTATATCAACAAAGGCACCCTAACCCCTTTTTCATTTCGTATTTAGGGTTGTCCTTTTCCTTCTTTTCTCCTGAATTGGAGGTTCATTTTTAAGCTGCGCAATTATCATTAAGTGGTTGCCGCTCCTGAAGGTCAGAGTCGTCGATTTAGGGGGAAAAAGGGAATTTTATATTTATTTGAAGAGGAAAAAAGTATTACATTTGTGGAAAAAAATATCTTAATATAAAAAAAAAAAAAAAAAAATTCAATTGGATATTTTAATAAAGATAAGTGGTATTTCTTTTGGTCTTTTATTTGATTATTGCCATTAATACCCAGCGCCTTGCTTTAGTAACTTAAAAATAATAATAAGGCAGGTAAATATATGAGGGAAACTTTATGAAAATATTGTTTTAGGAAGGAAAAGGAATTAAATATATTTTGTATGGTTAAAGGTATAGAATATCAATCTACTGATTCCCCCTAAATGTGGTCAAAATTCCAACGCTATCTCTGGCTTTTTTTTAGCATCCTTTTCCAGGGACTGGCATGTTTCCCCCTCTTATTTTTTCATGGTTCGTTTTAGGTTTTTTGGTAATTGTATAAAGGTTGCCGGCAATTTTGTTCAATTTGTATGAGTCCCTTTTTTGCTGGCTCTTCGTGCGGATGCTTTACGTAACGGATAATTTGTGCGCCACACTGCGTATAAGTTATGCGATGACTGCATAATCCGGCTAACACATGAGCTGGGGACAATGGGAGCTTCCTCCATTTGATAGATAGACTTACTCCTTGAGAGGGACTCCGTCTAATCAGGACAATTGTCTTTGGTCCTTTGTGCAGCTGCTTAGGCGGTCCGAAGTGTCAATTACAGTTGTCCACGTGGCCTCAATGTGGGGGTAAGGTGGATGTTATGGCGAAATGCTTGGATGTGGGATGGTGGGAATTCACCTAATGCTTATGTAATTGTGTTCTCATTGTTATGGTACAGACATAACTTACTAATTAGGCAGCAGCATACCCAATTAATTAAGTGGGACTTAACGTGAGGCTGGAGGCATAAAAAAGTTACAGTTGCAACACTTTAATTTGTGTTTTATACTCAGGAAAAAACTTAACGAAAAGTTTCCTTAAAACTCTGAGATTTCTGTATACAAATAATTCCTACATTGTGAATCTTAAGGTACATTTAAGTAAGTGTTTATCATATAAGAAATCTATAGTTAATTATAACGTATTTACCTTTACTTTTACTACGTTCTGTCCAAGAACTTCGGTTGCTTCGGAAACAAGTAAGGGCTAAAAATATGATTATGGAAAACGTAATCAGAGTTTAGCCATCTGGAAATTGACTCGGCCATTTTCCCATTGTGTGCGATAATTAAATATTCGGAATAAAGACCCTGAGCTCTAAATGTACGCCAGGTCGGACACTCTTTGGACATCCTCTCCCTGGGATTACCACGACCCTTTCACCTGGCATTCAGCACCTGAGTGCAAACTGTGTTTTCTGTCTTTATTTCCTTTTAATTACATTGCTTTTAAATTTAACATTGCTTGGGGCCAGCTGATTGCCGGCTTCAGGCTCCGGCAGTCAAATCAGGCGTATGATAAATTGATTGCAAACGCATATACATCAGGACGTTCGTACTCATGCATGCATTTATGTGCATGTAGTAAAGTATGAATTTATAAATGCATCTGACGGGATTGTCTGGCATTGAGACTTCTGGGCTCGCCCTGCAAAAGCAGAGCTTTAATAACATTTTATGCATAAATTGCCTTTAATTGAATTACATTTAATTATTCCGCCAGACATTTGGCTGAGAGTTTGTTGCCGGAATGGATTCTGCTTCTGGCCCTTGCCAGTGGTGTCTGATTCGATATAGGCAATATTTTTGTCCAAATTAATGTCCTGTCCCTGCGCCACCATTCCTTTTTCGTTTCGGTCTCCTCAAACGACTTAATATCGAATAATGTTGTTAAGCAGTTAATTTATTGAGAATGTAAATAGGATTATGTATGTTTGCGGAGAGACGTATTATCTTTGGCTTCTGGGAATTATGTGTTTATAAAGGCAAGTGTATGTATAACTTATATATATCACTTTGGGCATTAAAATTAATATATGTAAATATAATGTGAATAAAGAATGTGTATATTATTTAATTTATCAGTTAATAAAGTATGAGTATCATCAAATAAATATTATCAAAATATATATGAACTATTTGGTAGTTTGGTATTAATTATTTAAGCCTTTTGGAGTCCATACATGTTATAAAAACCCCCATTAAGGGCAACTGAATCTGAAAGTTTAATTAAAACCGAACTGAGCATTAAAGCTCTTCCTAGGAATCGAAGTTTCCGTTTATCCCAAAACCAAAAACCGGCCGCAGAGCAACGGACCGGCAACCGCCGAAACATTTCAAAGACAAGCCACCAACAGCAGAAACACCGTCAACATTCAGCAGCACCACCAACACCACCAACCACACCGAGGACACCTACAACAGCGAGGCAGGACCCTCAGCGGTGCGGATGAGGACAATGGATTAACTCCAACTCATACCTTGTAGCTGCCTGACCGCACAGCCGCCGGATCGGCGGGCAGAGTAAGTGAGGGCCAGTTGATGGCCACATGTCACAGACATTATGGAATCATGAACTTATGTACACCTGTGTGTGTGTGTTTGCGGGGAGGGGTTCTGCGGACTCCATTTTGGTTATACCGGCGTGGACTTGCGGTCGAGGAAAGCGTTTTGTGGTCCACTTCGAGATGGCAGCGTGACATACCAGCCAAGGTATATGGTTTAGTCAGACAAATCAGCTTTCTACTTAATAATTCGCCATCTAAGACATTTTATAGGCTTACAGGAGTAGAAATAATACCACCTTTTTACAAATGCCGATCGAGCAAAGGTTCAGTCGTGGGAAAAGGGCTTCTTCTGATACGGCTGTGCCTCCGCTCTACAGGCTTTGAAGTCCCAAGATGATACATTAAAAGTAATAATAATTTATATACTTTTATAACTATTATACGGAAATCGATGTGGGCTCAAGCCAGCTTCAAAATTTGACATAAAATCATAATAGGTTAGTTCTGGCGTCTGAGTATAGCCTGGTGGAATATATTTGCCAAATAAGAAAGCCCTCTTAGCAAAGCTTCACGCCGCCATCACTAATCCAGGCCCGTGCTATTTCGATCATCAATCAAAGTGTTTTGTTACGACTTTCGTACGTCATGTTCATGCCTAGAGCCACCGCTTTTTGCATCCCATCCGATTTCATCCACTCAGGACCGCCTTGCAGCCCCTATATCCCCATATTCCTTCCGATTCAGGAGCCAGTCATGTGGAGGTGTGACTGCGACATAGCAGACGACATTTATGGTGTCGTCGAGAAGGATTCCCATTACCGCCGGCAGACAATCAATCACCGGCGCACCGAAATCAATTGACGCAGCTCCTGTTTTCGTTTTCAATTTCATTTCGCCAAATATTTATGAGGCGCCTCGATTTGTAATCCTAATGAGGCGTAATTAGAAAACATTTGATTTCGTTTCGCCAGCATCAATCAATGGCGCTTCTTATCACTCCTTAGTAGCTTGGCCATTTTGAGGGGGAAACTTTAACCAACTTAGGTTTCAATTTTCTAAAGCATTATTGGTAATCCCCCTAATGCTCTCTATCCACGTCCTGCGTCTTGCTCCTGTTTGTAGTCCCAATTGCTGCTTAAACTTTCTTTCGCTCTTAGCCCACTTGTTTGTGATTAAGCTTTATTGTAAAGAGGTTTTTGTGCGCCTTTTGATTTATAGATATTGGATCAAGGCACTCACCCTCCGTCGGCTGGTCCACGGCAAGGCTACTGTCGTTGGTCCTGGGTGGAGTTGTGAGGGAACTGGTTGGAGGAACAAGCTAAATGGGAAAATACTCCCATATACAGCTAAAACAGAACAATCTTATTATTATAAAACTCAATACCTTAATCTCAAAAACACTCTTTATAACTTATATTTCATTTAATGTTCTTTCAATCAGTAGTTATAACAATTTTAAAAGTAGCACATTCACCATTCGGTGCCAAACAGTGTCCTTACAGTTTAGCGATTCTCACTCTGCCTTTGTTGCATACTTTTAGGCGCGCGACTGAACTTGTTTACAGGCAAACGCCTGGTCTAAGGACGCTGGACCTAGGACCCTGGGTCCTGGGCATTGGCCCAAGCAGCGGACGATGGCTCCCTACCCTTCGACATCCTTGACAGCCGCACAATTTGCTCCTGCGTTTTTGTATCTCTCAGAGCTTGTTTGTCTGCGCCATAGAGCCCAGTGATAGCTACAGAGAAAGAAAAGTAGGTAAATATCTGTATTACTTAGAAGGCTTTTTTATTTTTTAAATTTAAAATATAAGTTTAAGAGTCCTATGTCAAACTTATATTTTAAATTCAACAGTGTAAACCCTATGAAAGGTTCCGATTGGGCAGGAATAGGAAATGTATATTTGTGTCCTTTGTATAACGCAAAATAGAAATTAATCTGAAAGAATATATATTTTTCGTTGTGGCTTTGAAGAGTGTGTACACTGTTGGGCAGCAAAAAGTTTGTGCACTGATTGCAAACTTGTTTCAATTGTTTCGTGAACCAAACCGATGGGGGAACCCAGAGGAGTCCCAATGGGCGGGTAGGTTGTTCTGTGCCTGGGTTTGGGAGCTTGGACCGCTTGTGGGTTGGTTTTCCGCCACGAAAGTCAAGGCAAAAGCTCCTAGTTCTGAGGCCAAGGCAATTCGCCTGCATATTTGTGTGGCTTAGTTTCCGTTCCACAAACGAAACGAAATGAAACGAGCGGCATAAAAACCCATTGAAAATTTGCATACGAAAATGAAATTCAAATAGGTTTCCATGTCCCCCGCAATCAGCTCCGGATAGTCCAATCCCAAATAGGAAAAAAACAAAAATAGTGGAGCAAACTTTCGCTTTTCCCCGGCCGCTCAGCTCTGTATTTATGATCCAATATAATGCAAAGGGATATTTCATCTTTGCGGTTTAGTCGGCTCGCAGTTTTAATCTAAATCGTTTGGCTGACTTTGTTTATCGAGGCGCTTCTACCTCCGCTTCAGATTCGAACACTAAGTGATTTTTCACCGACTTTGTAATGCAAATTGCTTGTCTATGCTCCTAGCTTTGTCTGCTGCCACCGTCTTTGGGCCTTTTATCAAGGATATCCTGGGTTACAGCCCTTCAACGATTGGAAAGCCAATAAAATGCAAATTTTTTTCAACGCGTATACAAAGCCTAGGTGAAAAGTTCTAGAGATGGTAATTTAGATTGTCCAAAATCTATTTTCATAAGCTTTAAATAATTAAATAACTAAACTAAGTAAATTAAAAGCAGATTCGCTCATATGTAAGATTATGTTAGAGAGCCATATTGAATTCTTGATTAAATACTAAAAAAATATTATATTAGATTCATTGCTGTCGTTATAAACCACATATTATGTTGCTAATAATAACACCTTAATAAAATAATCCCTCTTTAAAGCTTTTATAAGAAACACTCACGATCTCATCCCCGACGGCTGATGGAACCCAAAACCCGAAACCGAAACTCATTTCCATCAGCATCAGGCTTGACTTGAGCCGGGGCACTCGACTCGCAGCCATTGATTTAATTGTAAGCTGTTGAATTTTGATGGCTTTTAATTGTCTTAAGACCGGTTCAGCTAAAACCCAATCAGGACTCCTTTGATAGGACCTCACGGTCGGATGTCGGGCGGGGAGGGCCTTCCGTTGTCAGCAGAATAGTTGGAAATTCCACTCAGTGCTGACTACTGACCCACTTATTGGTCACTTCTGGGTCCGTGTTTCCGCTGGACATCCATCCCTGCCTCGTCCTCGTCCCAAGTCAGCCACTTGACTAAACAGCACTCAAATTTGATTTTGATTTATGTTGCCCAACAGTCCGCACCAAGCTGCTCCCCTTTCCGCACTTTTCCGCTTCCACTTGCCACTTGCCACTTTCCACTTTCCACTCTCCACTTTCCCATCGGGTCCTCGTAACTCCCTCCTATAACTAGGATTGCAGGCTCATAACTTTGCCATCTATCGTCGGTCGCCTTCATATTTACATGCTCCTTACACGCGCATTGGTGTGGAACGGAAATTGAGTAGAGTCCTCACACAGCGAAAAGTAAGTATCCATTTACCATCCTTCACAAATGATAAAACTATGTTTTCGATACTGACCAATTTTAAACAGCGCAAGTATTGTTCAGATTCGATATGATGTGAAACGAAGGTAATTACTTTTAATTATAGCTGATATCGGTACTCTTTCTTCCTGTGCAATCTCTTTCTCTTTCGTCCTGAAAGGGTTGCCCGAAAACGGCTGGCCCCGTGCCCCCCGAAACCTATTGAGAGCTCGTGGAGCAAACGGTTTTGGCATTTTCTTTTTGTTTTCCGCTTGCATCCTTTGGCCAAGAGACGGACTCGCCCCCCCATTCTTCCCCGAATAGTCTCACAATGGAAAATACAATTTTCGCAATCTTTGCTTATCTTTTCATCTCTCTGTGGCTGGCTCGTTCGCTGCCTGGCTGGCTGGTTGTTGCTGTTGTTGGCCAACCAGAAAATCGGTAAAAAGCTAAGATCTAAAAGGGCGGAAAGTGGCAAAGGGGATAGGGTAGCTGCTTGGCCGGGTCCAGGATGTGTTGGCGGTGTATCCTTTGTTTGTCGGCAGTGCCGGTAATACGAAGTTGGTGCAGTAAGCACATAAGCATCGGTTCTGGGCGAGGTTCGTTCTCAACTCCTTTATACATATTTCTATTGTAACAAGTATTATATAATATTGTAAAATTACCATTTTTATATTATCAAAATCCTTTATGAATTTGAAGGATTCTTTATTTCCTTAATATTATAATATTAAAGGTATTAAGTTGCATTAATTGATTTATAAACTATTGTTTTTTCCGTGTCAAAACTGGCTTGCATTGCTGTCGATTGTGATTTATCCACTCTATAGTTTAAGGACCTGGAAGTTTGGATCCTTCCCTCGGCGTACGTCACTCCCTCCTATTTTTCCTTGTATTTCTCATTGCTGTTCTCCGTTTTATTGTTGTCATAATGTGGTGGCTTGTTGCTGTTCGCCCGGCTTCGCCTTCTCCCTGCTCCTTGTACTACTTTAGAACTATTGCCACTATTGACTACCTCTTCGTTCCTTCCGCTCCCGTGTTCATCCTTCCTCCAATTTCTGCATTTTTTACTGCTTAGTGCCAGGACATGGACGTAGAGCACAGACATATACCAGCTCCGCTTTACGCCCAACAGTTTATGCCTGCTTTCTGCCTCCTACCTCGGAGTTTCCGCTTTCCCACTCTGCCTCTTGCTGCATCTTTTATAGGCAAGACACAAAGGTGTGTTTTACTTGCCATAAACCAGGATTGCATACATTGTCCCGGTTAGCGTGCCTTTGTTGTTGTTTCTGTTGGTCTATGCGTCAAATGAGGATATTCAATTTGAACTTGATATGCATTTTATTTTGTTGCCCGGAGTAAACCGGATACCCAAGTCGGAAAGCTCAACAAGCGTATTGGAAATCAAAGTAGATACACCGCAGGGTAAGGGCTTTAAATAAATCTTGAATAAGTGCGATTCGAAATGATTTACATATTGACTATCATTCTACACCAGATATGCTTCTAGAGCAATCTAGGCGAACAAACGGACTTCCTACTATTTCAAGCCCACTTTTGCAGTTCAAATTGCTTTCCCATGTTTTCATACAGGGTATTATAATTCGAGGCAGAAGTTGGTAACGCAGAAAAGAAGTCATTTCCGACCCTATAAAGTAACTTCCCGAGTCGGTATCGCGACCTCAGAGGCTTCCTCGGTCATATTTGTTCTAATTTGATTCCACTCCGAGCTCTAGTATCGTATCCCAATGGAGCCACATTCGGCACAGTTCCACGAACTGGATAGCACTTTATCAGGACTACCATTGTGGGGTTAAATGCAAATATATCACTTAACGTGCTCTCCAACATATTTGTATATATATTCTTCATCAGCATCAACAGCCAAGTCGATTTAGTCATGTCCGTCCGTCTGTCTATTTGTCTGTCCGTTTGTCCGTCTGTGTTTCTATGCAAACTAAGCTCTTAGTCATCTTAGCGACCTTGTCATCTTGCTCTTAGTCATCTTAAAAGCTTGCAGATAATCTTCGTACTTTTGGAGGTAGTATATATTTTAGAATGGGCCAGATGGGACCACCATATCATATAGCTGTCATAAGAATGGAATCGGAAAATGAATAGAAAAATAGCATAGCTCCGACGTTTTTTACAATTTCCCATCAAATGCGACACATATTTTACTATATACAATTCAGAATAACTGTTTTATTTTTAATTAGATGAATATAGCATATAACTGCCAAAATAACCATTTATTAAAATTTGAACACATCAATGTTTTAAATATATTTTTTTTAAAACAACTGTAAATGGAACTATAATAATTTTATAGATTTATTTAATTGGGAACGGTTGGGTCAAATTACAAACTTCAACGGAGTACACATTTCAGCTTTTGGAAGTTAGTTTCCTTTCTCTTATGTTTTGAAGATGGTTATTTAAATAAAATCTCAAAAGTATATGTACGGCTTCTTGAAAACTTTAAAAAATTCTTAAAAAGAGTAAGAGTTACCTGGATCCCATATATTAATTGACTTTCAAAATGTTGTATCGCAAACATCAAAAACTGTGGTTCCAATCAATCCAATCAAAGACCAGACTACTGAAAAATAATTTCTTGACTTAAATGCTATACCTGCTATACTAGCGACTTACAGAACTTCGGAGCTCACGTTTCGACTGCATTTTCGTTCCCTTAACACAAAAAAAAGGAAGAAAGTCAAAGGATCTCAAATGCCTTCGCCTAACAATACGCACGCAATTACCGCAGGACGAGCAGCTGAAAAAGGCGAAAACTTCAACTCCCCAATGCTTGATGAAAGTTTCACAGTTGTCCTCTTGATGATGATGTTGATGACGATGATGACGATGGCGAGGCGCTGGACAAACTTTTGCAGGGCTCTAATTGCCCAAGTGGCTCTCCAGTTCGAGTTCGAGTCGAGCGTCGCCACGTAACGGAGAAAGGAGACCCAAACTTTGGCCAATACTGCAGAACTGAGAGCACAACATCTTGTTCCACTTCCATTTCACTCGCAAAATGCACAATCAAAGATGACCTACCGTTGACGTTTCTAACAGAAATAAAAATTGTGAAATAAACCAGCTGCGACTAAAAAATTTTAGCTCATATATGAAAAATACCATAAAGTACAGGAACTCAATAATTGTAAGTGCTTGTGGATTTAAAATCAATTAAAAGTGCTCCTCAAGTATGCAATAAAATATTTTAAAACCAAAAAATTACGAATACTTGAGCTCTCACATTTTAATGTTAAAGTTAGGACAGTATTTCTTTATAGTCTGGATAAAAAGTCGCCAGCCATTGGAGGCATGTTTAAAAGTATGCACTCATGAATATTACTTGGATGTTTGATATTTAAAGGAGTACGGGTGCCGTTCTCCTAGTGTTACTTAAATTTCAATTAAGTTGATGGTCAGCCTTTTGTGGGCAACGCCAGAGAGGACCAATTGTTTTAATGAAGTTGTGGTTTAGGCAGAGAGAAGAAACCCAAACTCCAACGAACTCTGGTTCCTTTTCACATATGCAGTCCTTTACAACTTTTGCCAGGACGAAGGCCAAGACAGGAAGGTATCCTGTCTCCTGACTGCATATTTACATTTTACCTTTTAGGTCTTTTCGGAAGGAGCTTTAACATTTAGCAACCTGCACTTAACTCTTTGGCTTTTTGAATAGCTTTCGCTTCAGGGTTAAGTGGAAAGAAATAAGGGGTAAGGAGCCCTCTACTAAAGGGGTAATGCTTACGCCATCACAAACACATATACTAATAATTCTAATTTAAATAATTGTTATTCCCGATACCCGTAGAGCAACAATAGAGTAAAAGCATATTATATTATTATTATTGGTGTTCTACGGTTACTTGGAACAACTACTGCTTACATTGTAGTTATTAGTATGTTTGTTAATGTTAGAGGAAACATTAAACCAAGTGCCCAAACCCATGAAGTATGAAACAATAAAAGGTATAGCTCTGAAACTAAATAGATCCTTATTGAATAGTTCTGTGCTGATAAATATCTTTATTCTTGATCTGAATCACCAGTCGGGTTAATTTAGCCTAGTCTGTCTGTCTGCCCTCCTTGATCTCAAGTCTCAACATTTGCTTTAAATTCTTGGACACATCAAACTTAAGAATATCCATAATTTGGCCAAAAGAGCCTTAAAAACGGCGTATCGGAATATATATGGCATTTGGCTGTCATTCCATTTTTGGCCATAATGTGCTCTCCAGAAGACATCATATATACGAATTTTTGGGTCATTAAATCGGTAGTTTTTTATCCTAATTTATTGGACAAATCAGAGTTAAATCGGAAAACTTTTATATCGGGCGTCTCACTTGCAATGGCACCGTTAGATTTTGAAAAGCAATTGCCAGCTACTAGTATCTTGTAGTATTTTACAGCATACTTTCAGGCCCAAACGAGCATTCTGTGTATGTCATAAATGCTGCTGGCGGCTGCTGCAGTCGCAGTTCTGTGTTAGTTTTTATTAGGTTAATTAATCTGCATATTGAGTTTAGAGATCAGCAACAATAAATTTTTTGCCAATTTTTGACAATTTTAATGATGTAACCCCTTATCATTTTTTTGAAAAATCGACAAAAAATTTTTTATTCAATATTTTATTATTAAATAATTCAGATTTTAACGGCTTTAATGGCGATTCGGAATATATACGGCATTTGGCTGTCATTCCATTTTTGGCCAAATTATGCTCTCCAGAAGACCTCAAGTATGCGGATATTTGGGTCCTTAAATTGGCATTTTTATATCCTAATTTTTGGACAAATCCAACTTAAGAATATCCATAACTTGGACAAAAGAGCCTTAAAAACAGCGGATCGGAATATATAGAAGAAGACATCATATATACGAATTTTTGGGTCCTTGAATGGGGTTTTTATGTCCTAATTTATTGGACAAATCAGAGTTAAGAAAAAAATCATTGCTTAATTAAATAAGGTTTTAGTGGCGAATCGAAAGATATGCGGCATTTGGCTGTCAACCCATTTTTTGCCATAATATGCTCTCCAGAAGACATCATATATACGAATTTTTGGGTCCTTAAATCGGTAGTTTTTTACCCTAATTTATTGGACAAATCAGAGTTAAGAAAAAAATCATTGCCTAATTAAATAAGGTTTTAGTGGCGAATCGAAAGATATGCGGCATTTGGTCGTCAACCCATTTTTGGCCGAACTATGCTGTTCAGAAGACATCAGGCTTATGCATTTTTCGGTCCTTAAATGGGTTTTTTATGTCCTAATTTTAAGAACAACTCAAGGTTAAAAAAGTTATAACAAAAATAATTAAGCTCTAAATGGTGGCATTTTTAGGTCCTTAAATGTTGAAAATATTCATAACAAAGTCAAAACAGCCTCACATTCAATTCGGAAAGCAGTTGTGTGTTAGTTTTTATTAGGTTAATTAATCTGCATATTGAGTTTAGAGATCAGCAACAATAAATTTTTTGCCAATTTTTGACAATTTTAATGATGTAACCCCTTATCATATTTTTGAAAAAATCAACCAAAAATTTTTTATTCAATATTGTATTATTAAATAATTCAGATTTTAACGGCTTTAACGGCGATTCCGAATATAAACGGCATTTGGCTGTCATTCCGTTTGTGGTTAAAATATGCTCTTCAGAAGACATCAAATGCGGATTTTTGGGTCCTTAAATCGGCATTTTTATATCATAATTTTTGGATAAATCACTTTTAAGGCAATATTTTATTATTAAATAATTAAGATTTTAGCGGCGATTCCGAATATAAACGGCATTTGGCTGTCATTCCGTTTGTGGTTAAAATATGCTCTTCAGAAGACATCAAATGCGGATTTTTGGGTCCTTAAATCGGCATTTTTATATCATAATTTTTGGATAAA